>DF240112.1:81868-105851 GCA_000507305.1 Breviolum minutum Mf 1.05b.01
AAGTGGTTAATAAGCTCGGTGAGTTTGTAAGTCCTCTAAGGATCGGGTTGTGTTGGGACCCCTTCCTTAAATGGCCGTTTTATGCCTTGTAAATGGGGGTGATCCTAACTACTTACTAGCTGGGATGATCCCCCAAGTAACCCCAGCCCCCAAAACAGAAATGATTCTCTGCTAGTATATAGCCTGTCACTATAATTTCTAGGGGTCATTACCTTTAAGTAACCTGGCACTCTTCAAAAGGTTTTGTTGGAATATGTTGGAATAGGATGTGACACATCGAAATTGGGAATCACTTCAGCCACTTCAACAGTAAACTAAACCATATTACCAATTTGTTTGACCAAGGGATTCTCTCACTCTACTGAGAGTCCCTTCTTTTGAAGTATGGAAAAAAAAACACGCAGAAACAAAAAAAAATGGACGCCAAATGGAATTTTCACGACTCAAGGATGATACAATCCTAAAATTCAGCCTTGAAAATTGGAGAAAATTGGCTCCTTCACCGAAAAGCAAAGGGGGTTCCAGACGTATCAAGAATGCAATATCACTTCCTTTGAGAAGCAGTTGCATCCATCTTGGTTGTATGCATGTTCACCTTAATTAGGGCAAACTCTGGATATCCCCCCTTTTCATCCCTTTAGCTCGGTTTGGGTGCCCAAACCTACAAGGTGCACGACACCGCTACCAGCGCAATCGTGGTATCGTATGTCCTGGGAATTTCACGTTAACGCTTTTAAAAAGGATGGCTTGAAGCTTTGAAGATATGGATGCCTTGCTGTGTCCGAAACTGCTGGAAGAAGAATTGCTTTTTTTTCTCACTGTTAGGTTTGAAATATGTCCACAGCTCCAAAATGTTGAAGGCCCCCTTAAAAATGCCCCTTTGAAAAATCCGTGGCTTTTAGTAGACTATTCCAATGTTTCGTCCGTTTTGCTCAGTGGAAAAAATCACGTCTTCGACTTGCCGTCGCATGAAGTCGTTAACCAGAAATGAACAGAAGCAGGGTGCCAAGGCAGGCAAATATCTAATATATCTATGTATGCCATGGCTTGAACTGTTTGTAGATCTATAAACGGTAATTATAACCGCATATAACCGCCATTGACTAGCAGCATGACCATCCCCTACTTGTGGCCAAGAAAGAGCGGTTCAAACATGTTCAAAGCTATCCATATCAAAAGTCAAACAATCAGATAGATAAACTTCGTAACGACTTATGATGATAAGTCAATTCTTCCATTTTCAAACCTACCAACACGCAAGTACTTAAGTCAACCACAAAAAAGCTCTGCATGTTCATGTTTCGAAAACAACTTGTCCTGGTGAACGGCGTTCACGAAGAAAGGACGCAGAAAACCTGATGAAGACCCGAAAAAAACACCCTTCCAGCTAGACAAGCTCCTCCATTGTGGGAGTTGAGGTAGATTCAAGCTTTAAATCCACTTTTTTCTATGTCAAAATGTCAAGGTTAGCGAAATGATGCAACCAGTCTTTGTTTGGCGAATCCATTTTGGTCAAAAATTCCTATTGGTCGAGGGTCTTATGGAGCTATTTTCTGACAATCGCATTTGTAGATTAAACACGGATAAGAGTGACGCATTTGCGTCTCAGGAAGCACGTGGGATCCGTGAACTCTACGGCCATACCAGTAAGGCAGTGACTGGCCCATCCACAAAATCCGTACAAAATCCAAGAGTTTCAACGCCGAGTGAACAGGCCATGGATGTTTGCTGGCATCCCTGTGTACATAAGGAACCCCAGAAAGACCAAAACGGAGTCGAAGGTGCTGTGAGGTTCTGAATTGTTTGGGGTTTTCTAAGTTTTCTAAGAGATTCGACATCAAGGAATATTGAGTTGACAATTCCTCCATGTTTCCCATTTGGTCATCCATGTTTCCCTTTCTCTCCACGGTCTCCATTGCCAATGCACTTTGCGCCCACCTCCGGATCCCCAAACTGCTTCGGCTAATGGCGGAAAAATCACTCCTGCCATGATCCCAGCGTGAGTGAGATAACCTGCGGCCAGGGGGGAACGTCTGTGAGGACAGCTGTCAGATGTTTTCAGCTATCTAAGACCCATGTAGATATGCTGCGCAGCTGCTTTCTGCATGTGAAGAGCATTCAAGTGAAACTCTCGCAACGAAGTCTAAGTCGAGTCTATAAGGATAGTTATACAAAGATGTTCCGATGTTTCACATGCACATCCACCACCCCCACACCCTGGCACCTATGATGTGTGTGCGTTCAGCCATAGAACCACTACAGATTGTGACGCAAGTGGCACAAAAGGCCCAGTGGTACAGCAGATCTGAATACCTTAGTTTTCAAAGGATTTGCTCTCGATCCTCTCTGTCCAGGCTGTTGCGGTCAAAATGATTTTGGTGCAAGGGGGTGTGATTGTTGTGGTGGTGTGGCTGTTTGTGTTGTTGTCGGTCTACGTCTACTACTACTACTACTACTACTACTACTACTACTACTACTACTACTACTACTACTACTACCACTACCACTACCACTACCACTACCACTACCACTACCACTACCACTACCACTACCACTACCACTACCACTACCACTACCACTACCACTACCACTACCACTACCACTACCACTTCTACTACTACTACTACTACTACTACTACTACTACTACTACTACTACTACTACTACTACTACTAGGCAGAAACCAAAGTCGGCTCGGCTGATTCCAAGTGACACAATGCCTTTGGAAGAGTCCAGTACCAAAGTTGATTCCCAGAAGCTTTCTCCCGTGGCAATGGCAAAAACCAAACCTCGGCGACATTCGGTCCCCAAAAAGATGTGCCCCCATCAAAATGACCAGGTTCTTCGTTGTTAAAAAGGAAACCACCAAGTTGATACCGTCGATTGGTTGATAAGTAGTCTTCCCATCATTTACAGGGTTTCATACACCCCAGGTGGTTGTTTGGGATTTCTGAACCATCAACAGAGTTAGACTCCAAATTTCTGATGGACCAAGGGTGTGGGATGCTTGCCAATTTACTTGGGGCAACTCCCAACTAATGGCCATCAAAAGTTGTGTCTCAACATCTAGTGTAAACACACGGCATAGGCAATGTATGGCATCCCACAAATGGTATATCACCCACACAGCTTAAAAGAAAACGTACAACTCTTCTAAAACCTCTTCTCGAATTGGGGGTCCCTTGTTACTGCTTCAAAAGACCTCGGCATCCACCAATTTTGGCAGAAAATCAGATGTTCGAAAATTGATTTTAGACCACAAGTATAATTATCATGAAGACTTTTCTGGTTGGTGGTTGAACCAACCGCTTTGAAAAATATGCTCGTCAAATTGGATCATTTCCCCAGGGATCGGGGTGAAAATAAAAGAATATTTGAGTTGCCACCACCTAGTCAGGATCATCAGGATCATCAGGCAGGATATTCTCATCTTGGAATTTCAAAAATGGGTGAAGCCCAAAAATAAGGCGCTTGGGCAATTTTGATGGATTCCTACAATAAAGGAATGAGTTTTTCCGGGAGGATGACCATCTGGGTATCAGGGACTTCATGTTGAAAGATTGGCCCAGCAACAGCTCACCGCACTGTCCATGACGTTCTTAGCAAGGACCTCAAAAAATGGCACTGGCCCGAAAAAAATGGGAAGTCCAACTTCCACACAAAGCAAAACTCACATCTCTGCAACATGTTTCAAATCAACTGCAAAAGAAACCGGACAAAAGAATCCAAAAGAATCTAAAGGAGACGTTTCCGACGTTTCCCTTACTTGTTGATCCACTTTGGACCTTCCTGCCGGGGCGTTTACATCCAATTTGCTTCGGACTCCGGAATCCTTCAAAGATCTGCGAAACGAAGCTGTCCAGAGATTACATTTTGGTGAGAAAAAAACGTCTTCATCCAAGAAATCTCCAACAGGACCCACTGAACGGACCCCTAAACCTGAGTATCTAATAGCTCGATCTAGCAACTTACTAAGGGGTCCGTTGGTAAGGTCCCATTCAATTTTTGATGGACTTCGAGTTGTGAACTATATTTCCCACACTAAGGATGGTTCAGAAGCATCCAGTTTCTTGGTAAACATCACCTGAACCTACATTGAAAACTACATCCGGATTTTTTTTCCAACTCCAGACATCTCAAACTGATTCAAGATGTAGAAATCCAGCAGTAATACGGGGCCCCTCTAAAAAGGTTTCGAAGAAAAACACGGTTTTCAGCTCTGTTCTGGTCTTCAGCTGTGTGGCTGTCATACGATGAGCTTCCCTAACACTACCAACCTGCAGAGTGTTGGTCCGAAGAGTCTCCGAGTGTGGAAACAATATGGATGGACACAAAAAACAACGTTGAAAATAGTCGTCAAATTACCTAATATATACTATATATATATACTATATATATACTATATATATATATCAAGGGCTTTTTTGTTTTTCTTTGATTTTTGTATATCTACATTTAGAATGACCACATTTCAACGCTGCCCTTAAAAGAGGCTGACCTTTTGGGTCATGAGTTTGCAAGGAAAATGTCTCCATGCACGCAAATAGTTTCAAAAGTTTCCACAAAACAACCATGTCCTATGATAATCATCCTCTTTAACGACATTGATGAGACTTCAGAATTGGATTCTGAAGTCTGAAAATCTCATCCTTTGGTAAATTTCCTGGCACAAGTTCGTCAACTTGAAAAACACTGGGACTTCTACATGTGGAAGTTCTGAGATCAACGGATCAACGGAGCGTTTCAACTTTTCAACCAACAAAAAAAGGACGGAAATTCCGTCGTTTCCAAAGGCGTCCGGCTGTGATGCACCTCGATCATGGCAAAACCTAACTGCATCGACACCACCAAGAAGGTACAAAGCAAGAGCCTCAGCAATGGATAAAAAATCACTAGTTGGTGGTTTCAACCCATTTGAAAAATATTAGTTAAATTGGATCATTTCCCCAAGTAGGGGGGAAAATTAAAAATATGTGAAACCACCACCCAGATCAACTATGAGTTGGACAGTGTCTGATTGAATGTCAAGTTCCTTTTGAAATCAACTTAGGAAACCTTCCAGTGATGTTTTTCCAAGATTTTTTCGGGACTCAAAAAAAGGCGTCCAAATCATGGTGTTTTTTCCGAAACTGTTACCCAGTCAAGATTGACCAGGTTTCGTTGCTGCAAATGGAAAAGGCATCAATCCTAAAAATTATATGGATGTTTCCGAAAATAATGGTACCCCCAAATCATCCATTAATAATAGGGTTTTCCAATAAAAACCATCCATTTTGGGGTACCTCTATTTTTGGAAACACCCTAGTAGAAAAGAAGCAATGATGCTGTGTGACAGTGTTTTTTTTCCAATTCACCAAGTCAATTTTTGGTCCAAAAAAATTATCCCTTGTGTTCCAATCATCATAGTCACTAGAATTAGAAGTGTACATTCCTCCATGCTTTTGATTCATCCTCATGACCCTCTGGTAACTTGGCAACCTGTGTGGTTAATAGATGCTGGACCACGGACCAGCTGGGAAGAAAGGAAGCTGGGAAATAGAAGGATTTCAGCTTGGAACTTCTGGATCTGGGATCCAAAGACAATCATAATTCCCAGCATCCCAAAGGCATGTGAAGTGTCACGCTATACCATACCTACAATATACATGTTCATGATTTAATATATAACTCGAGATCTATGTATATATATATAACCCTTCATGAAACTAACATAATTCACACCTAAAAAATTGGATGGATTTTCTGCCAGGTGCGGAAAACCATCCCATGGTTTCCAGGCCCTTGGAAAGGTGGCGGCTTCCAACAAGGAATGCTGCCGCGTGGCCATGATGTCTTGATACCTTGCATCAACTCCGCGGACATGTCCTGAAGGCTGGAAGGCTGCTGGTGACACACTCCACTTTCCACTCCACTCCACCCCAGCTGATGTCAGATGTGTGTGTGTGTGTGTGTTTTTACCCCGAAAACCTTAGCAATGTGTAAAAAAATGTATGTATTACTGTATGTATAGATGATTATTCTATACATGAATAGTTACGTCATGGCGGAATAAAAAATATTGTATATAAAATAGTCCAGCTATATCCAGCTGTTGTGGTAATCAAATTCTAAGATAATGTAATGCAAGAACTGAGCTTTGTTGATAAGGAAGTAAGCATTTAGGTAGAGAAGGTTTGGTTTACAATACCTTCTCGTCTGCAACTAGGCACACGGGCAGATCGCAAGGTCTAGATATATACGGTCTTGAACAGGAACCAACGGAAGACCTCCAGATCTTCTCAACATCTACAGAAAAACACCTTTATATATTTGGAAAGCCACATCTGGGCATCATCTTTTCAGAAATGCATGGCATGCAAAGTTCTCTGTGAATCATAATTGGTAAATCTGGGCATAGTATCTCAATCCTAGTCATATATAGAACCTAGTTGGCGGTTGAACCAACCCAATGTGAAAAGTATGCGCAAGTCAATTTCGAGAAAATCTCCTCAGGTAGGGGTAACAAATAAAAAATGTTTCAAGTTGGTGGTTTCAACCCATTTGAAAAATATTAGTCAAACTGGGAATCTTCCCCAAATAGGGGTGAAAATAAAAAATGTTTGAGTTGCCACCAACCAGAAAATGTTTGAGTTGCCACCACCCATGAACTATGAACTATTTAGGATGTTGGCATCATATCAGGGTCACATCATCCACCCAAAAAATCCCCAAGGTCGCCAAGACACATGTGTTTGATCTACTGGGACACCTCCACGAAGGACAGGAAAAAGGGGAATGCAGCATAAGGAAATCATAAGGATTTTCTTTTTTTAAGGCTTGTGTGAGGAATCCGGAGTTGATCTGTGGACCTTTGTTGGAGATAGTTTATATCTACAAGTTACAACTACTAGTAGTTGGTTTACACATGTTTTTTTCAGCACTTTTCCATTACCACCGCACCACCCAAAAGGCCCAAATCCAACTCTTTGGTTCTTGTGTTGGACAAGGACAAACCGAGATTGTGGATTGGGTGCTGAACGTTGATCCATGGTAGGCGCCTACAAAACGTTTCAAAATTCCCATGTTTTCTACAGAGTCAAAGTCCAAGATCCACGGCTCTTCCTCTTTGTAGTGGACACAACCAACCAAGAATTGCTTCACAAAACCTATGCTCTAAGCACCCATTGGAGCTCAAGCGGCCTTCCTCTACAGAATGATTCATTCCTCGGGCGAATGGTGGGTTTTTTGGTTGCAAGTCTTGCAACATGTGTAGTGTTGGCGATGTTTAAAGGGTCCCATGATGTTTCGTTCATCCAGAAATCACCCAGAAAAGCGCCTGACTTTGGCAGGATGTCAACCATCGACAAGAAAAACGATTTTCGTGAATTTCAGGATGACCAGCTACAAACTGCTGGAAAATTCTGTCAAAATTCATGGAAAAAATGCCATGCGTTTCTAAAAAATGCGAAAAGAAAAATCATCAGGATCTCTACAGGCAGGAAATTCTCATCTTGGAATTTCTTTAAATGGGATGAAGATGACTGCATGAAAATAAAAATCACCTCCAATTTCAGGGGTCACAAAAAATGATTGCTGTGAATAACTGGTTGGTTTCCATAGAATGCAAGAAAATCATCAAATTGACACCTATTCACTGAATCGAGGAGACTGGTAAAGCATGTTGCGAGCATCGTAAAAAGAGTCTCGACTGGAAGGCACCTGTAAACATAATAATGACACCAGATTCTCCCTGTCACTGAAAACAAGAGCTTGACTGCCACGTTCAAAAAAGCGTTGCGTTTTATGGCATGTGTGTATTTGGATATCTTATGGAACAAAGGGGCGTGCGTGAGTCTTCCATTTGCGAAAAGGCTACGACATGCACCTCTTGAGAACATCTTTAAGTATGGTATCGACATGCATCTACCAACAAAAGTGCTCGAGGAAAAGACAATGAGAGAGAAAATAAAAAACATCCTATAGTTCTAGAGTGTCCTGGGGATTCTGATTCTGCTTAAACGTATTGCTTGCTTTTGTCTTTTGGGATGCAGCGGAAAGTGAAACAATGATTCTCCCATGCCTCACCCGATTTTTAGAGGGGCGAGCAGTTGTTTTGAGAACAGTTACGTGCAGAACGCAGCTGATTGGTTCAGGTCAATTTCAATTTGTCACCAACTGCCAAGTGCAAGGTAAGAAACAAATCCTGAACTATCCCAAGGCTGATCATTTTCAAAAACAATGTTGCGTTTTTTTGGTCGTGTCAGCTCAAGGTCAATACAATTTGGCTAGAACTCATGTTATCCAAATCATTGACCCTCTATTTTTTGCATGTCACGTTGAGAGCAAAACCCATTTTGTGCTTTGCAAAATCATCACGTTGTTGGATCCGCATTGCATCCTTCAGTCGACGACGAAATTCTCAAGCCAAGTTGCGTTGACCCGGTCAAAGCACCCATACACGGCCCAGTTCAGAAAAATTGTGGATCACCTCCTTAAATCATCAACAGTGATGTTTCAAAGAGATCTATAGGAGCAACCAGTTGAACAGGAACTTCATAGCATCCATGGGACGAACGGTACATTTACCTACATTTAAACATACAAATCAACGGAATCCATGTACGTAAATATACCATCGTCCCATGGATGGTATGGGAATGGATCAACCATCTGAAAAAGGTATTCGCTTAAATCAGTCAAGTACGGCAACTTGACAAGTGGATAAGCGGCATAGCTATTCTGGTTGAAGGATAAGAGTTTTTTGTTGGATGAAAATTCAGGCCATTTTGTGAAAAAAAATCCCTCCCTAACCTTTTGGCACATGAGATTGACAATTGTTCAAAGGTGATGCTTTGAATGTGCTGATTCTCATGATTGAGGAGTAGCAAACCAATTTCTTCGTTAAGATGTGTGTGTGTTTGTGCGCAGAATTCCCTGTGGTATGACTGAAAAACATAATGATAATTGTATCTCTCAAGTTTCTTCTTCATTGCCCTGTTGAGACGTGAGCGAAACTAGTTGTGATATCCTTTCTTAACTATCTGCCTAAACTTTGGATTGGAAATGATGCCTCAAAGGATATCAAAGTTGAATATTAATATATACCTGGACCCTCCAAGGGGTGCCAAATGGATGGGTCCCAGGGTGCCATTAAACAACCCCTTAGGGTTTAAACACCACCCATTAGAGGGTGCTGGTATATATATAAATACATATTGCAACATCACTCAACAACAGTAGGGTCGATCCGTTCAAAAATGTACCACAACAGTTGATTCCTTTTCTGCGATCGGTCGATCCAGTTGGAGTGCCGGGACCCAACTAGAAGCTAAGGGGATTCCTGTGATCGTTCCCAGGGCCGGGTATCCTTTGAAAGGCTTTAAGCTCCCCAAAGCTCCCAAAAACGCCCCTTGCTTTCTTTATCATTGATTTCAGGATAACTTGCAGAGGCCCAGGAATAGCAGCGTCTTCCGCCTTGATGAAAAAACAAAAAACACAAAAAAACTATGGTTAAAATGTTCTACATGGCTTAGGTTAAACCCCCCAACCATCCAGCCCTTAATAGGGTGCCTTACTTGTTGAGTGTGAGACTGTCCTACGGCTGACATTTATTTAGCATAAACAACCGTAGAAGTATCAATCCATGTCTTTCTCGTTTGCGTATAGACCAATGGAGCTTTCAATCCAAAGAAATCAACTGATCCTACGATCATCCACACCATGAAAGATAAAAAGCACTAAGTTCCTTGAGGCTTGGAACTTCATTATCCCATCCACTAAGGATAAGCATGCTAAGTACCCTCCCTGAAACCAACAGCAAAAGCCCCCTGAAAATAGGCAAAATCCCAAAAGGATGGCCGAATCTTCCGACCATCCCATTTTTCAGGGGCTATGTTAGCTTCAGGGAGGGTATATACATAAGTATATAAAGGCATGCTCAGCTAATGGAAACATAAACAGAAGCCTGGTGGGTAAATCGCAGCCAGAGTTGCTTTTGTGAGGTTTTCTCACGGTGTAACGGGCCGGGCAAGGCACAATGGCGAAGGCAGCAGTTGAATTGAACCTATTCCCTTCAAAATTACAAGGGAAATGGGACCCTCAAATGAATCATAAATATGTGTCAGATTCCCTCAAAATGGGTAATCGTGATTGAGGGGCCCGTTGAAATATCAGGAACTTGAAGGGGAAGGGAGTTTTTTGGGATGGCAGAGCAGTGGGCTGTGAAGATTCAGATACAGTTGAATACTATATATAATTTGATATCTATCATATATCAAATATATGATATAGAGTCAGATAAGATATGTTGAAGCGCGCATCTGGGGATGTATTCAAAGTCAACTTGTCATGGAAAACAGCTGTCACATTGCGACCTCATGATCGACCGCTGCCTCCAAAAAGTGAAAGACCTTTGAAGTGAATATTTGGCAAATGCTACACCAATTGTCATGCTTTCTTCCACGCCAACTTTCTTGTTGAGCCATGGTTTACATTATTGTCTTTAAAAAAATCCTTTCCCCACACGTTCTTCGCTTTAAAAAACTGAGCTCCTGGTTGGAGCTCGCTTTGAACCGAAAAGCAATTCCCCGTGCATCGCATCACCAATCATATCAATCAAAGGTCTGGAGAAGGCAAATCAAGGGCAGAATTTGTATCGCAATGGTACTCCACCGAAAACTAACATGGAACCTGAAAATGATGTTTCTCGAAAAAGAATCTCATCTTCCAGGGGTTCATTTCAGGTTCCATGTTAGTTTTTGGGGGAGTATTCATAGAACACATCCTTTCTAAAGGAAGAACATGGACCAAAGCTACAACCTGACAACCTGACAACTACCCTGTGATTTTGAGGATTCTGGCCTTCTAAATCGCTTCCTCCTTTAGTACACAGGAAAATGCCCAAAAATCCCTGGCGACCTCCAAAAATCGCTACCCCAATATCACAGGGATTTTTTGTTTGGAAAACATCCAAAAACTCAGCAAATTTTGTTGCCAAAAGACTGCTGGGTATTTCACGTTCACCTTTTTAGGGTCTATGTTTCTGAAACCTTCCCTTCCGACCGGGTCGGAAGTGACTGGGTGAGTTATCCCTATAAAATGGTGAAACACATCGTCGTTTTGTACAACTCGTAGTCTGAAGTCTGTTCACTCGTGAGTTAGTGACCGACTAAGAACAAATTTGACTGAGAGCCAACACTCGTCAATAAGGGTATGAATGTTACGTCAATAAGGTTATATATAATGGAGTAACATCAGTGACATAATAACTCCACGTCAGTTTGAGGCAACATTTGTTTGAGGCAACACCCCCTTTCTTGCGTTGTAGCTTCACATTTCCTGTGCCAAGCTGTCAAGCGGTCACGCCTCTGTACCAAATGAGCCTGCGACAGGCAGAAGCTAAACTAGGCATAAACAAAACTGAACAACGACAAGCGGGAAGAGTTGAGGGTGAACCCCAGCACAAAGAAAATTCAAAGAAATCAACTCCGCTAGTCTTGACATTTCGAAAAAATATCTGATTGGTGGTTGAACCAACCCATCTGAAGAATATGCTCGTCAAATTGGAATTCTTCCCCCAAATATGGGGTGAAAATCTAAAAAAAATCTGAAGCCACAACCTAGATATCACCTTGTTGTTGACATGTTGTAACTGAAGACTTCCCAGAGAGCTACTCAACTTCCCAAGACATCTCCAAAATCTAGCAGTTTCTACATAGGTGATTTTGCGAGTCCCAAACTTTTGAATATTTTAAGACATATATCCAAACAGCATTTCCAGGTACTGCAACATGTAGCAGCCTGGAAGCCTGGAAATTTGCAACCTCCATCAATCTGCATTCTTTTTTTACCTTTTTCATGAGAAGACTCTGGAAAATGTCTTACAACGAAACACGTTGTCACATCGGACAACATTTCAAAGTATGGACCGGAACAGAAGGCTAATTATTCATGATTTGCGAAGAGTCGTTGCGACAAAAAATCACATCAGAAAACTGAGATATTTTTTTTAATGTGTTGTGTTGTTTCATCATTTCTACTGGAAAAATTCTCTCAGTCAAAAAACCTTCCCATCCATCCCAACATTTCGGAGCCGCTTCTTGGATGTGTTTTTCTTTACCAAACCTCGTCCCGGGCCGTGTTTTTTCGGGATAAGCCTTTGCATCCCACCAGGGGCCCGGCGCTGGGCCAAAAATCCCGGACCAGACATTGGCAGTTCCAGGATCTTGGAAGGAAAAAAGCCACCGGTTTTTTTTGGCAGATTTGGCCAGAAGGCGCGTGGCAAAGCCGAGAAAAACGAGATAGAAAGCTGGAGTTGGATGGGTTTTGGATGGTTTCAGGATGCATTGAAAAAAACTGTGCTATCAAAAAGACAAGCAAAAAAAAGAAATCATGTTTGGGAGAAATGCATAATTTTTCGATGTAAAAGCTTGGATGTTTCGGAAAGACTCTGAAAAAAAATGAATTCTGACCACGAATTCGACGCTCTTCCACATGTTGAAACCATGAAACCATAGTCGTTGCTAATGGATCAAGTCGCACCACTGAAAGAGTGGCAGCAAACCCGCACTCGAAAAGCGCACCGACATGCGCATAAGTTAGCATCAAGATGAGCCTCAGCCCTGGGAAATTCGTTGCCCTCCGTTGGACGTGATAAACAAATAAACGCCACCTGTGATTTTAAAGGGAATTTGTGTATAGGTATATCAGTATATCATATTCAAGCTTTAGTAAAAAACCCAGCAGAAGAAAAAAGAAAAACAAGGTTCTGTGAAATACAGTACATCTATAATCGGTTGATGAAACAAAAGCATTCAACCTCACTTTCGGACCCAGAGGGGTCCAACCTCCGCTAGGCCGTTGTGGGTCCCTTTGTTATTGTAGGATTGGCGGCATGCTGTTGAACGTCAGTGTTCCTCAATTGTTCAAATTATACAAATGACTTCAATTTCTGATAGAAATATACGAAAGGGAAATTGAAGTATACCTTTTTCCCTACCACCAATGTGTTCCGGATAACACATCTTGACTAAGAAACTGGGTTTCCCAAATCACCTTTCGTGCCTAAAGATATGGGGTGAATCTGGGCCCGCCTTTTTTTCCGTTTTGACCTTTCTAAACTTTCTACGTAGTAACCAGCGCACAGCTGGAAACTACTACTGAAGCTGTTTCAGGTCACCCAAAAAGGCCCATTTTCAGCAGGGCAATGGCAATATAGCCTAACATAACAATATAGAGATAAGTATCCCTAATGAGATATAGAATATATAGAGATAGAAACCTTGTGAAATATAGTGATATCCCTAACATTGCCTTTAAAAAAACTGGTTTCCTTCATGCTTTCAGACTTCCCAAAAGGTGCTCCAAAAAAAATCTTACAAATGCACCCAGGGCTCAGGGCGCTCGACATGGATGCTGTCTCAAATCGACACCGCGACAAGGAGGCAAGTCTGAGAGTGGGGAAGATGAATATTGAAGAACTGTAAGGGCCGTTCAAAAACAGCCACGCTGTAAATTCTTCACCACTCCAAGGCCGCCACACACTGAAGGGGGGGGAACGTTTGTGGCCAGAGCGCCGGAGCGCCCCCAGTTTTTGAAGGATGTTTCCAGTGACACTTCGGAATGTCGATACTATGTATCTTCCCCAACTCTCCATTTGATCCGTCGCATTCAAAAAAAAGCAGCCCCGTTTCGACCCGGCTCGCCACGTTTCCAGGCCACACTTCGGTGGCGGAACATGTTTCCGACTTTCAGGTGCTGCACTTAAGGAGCTCAAATGCAAGCCATCAAAAAAATACTTCAAAGGTCTGACTCCATACATGCTCCAGGTATTTTTGTTGAAAATTGCAGATTCATGATCATTCGAAAAATCACATGAATTCCTGAATTCTGCTTGGTCATCTTGGGAGGAAATTTCCTACTTAACTATCATTTTTTCGGAGATTTCATTTGGCGGAGCTATCGATTTCCCAGAAACGATGGAGTCCAGTCCATGAAATCTGCCTTCCATGAAAAGTCAGGCTGGCCATGACAATGACATCTCAAAATGATGGGTCCGATCTAGAAATATCTAGAAAAATAGAAATATCTCATCTATCTATTTGGTGGTTTCAACCCATCTCAAAAATATGAGTCAAATTGGAAATCTTCCCCAAACAGGGGTGAAAAGAAAAAATCTTCGAAACTACCACCTAGTCATACCTGGAGCATCTTGGTTCTAGTGATTGTGTCTTTCAGGGTTTGCTTTTTCGCACACCCGAAGCTTCACAAAAAGCAATAGACATGGGCCCAAATCGGCGGCGAAGATGAAGTTGTTTCCCTGAAAAACAGAGAATTCGGTGGATCCTTGGTGTGAGCAAACTGTTCAGTCCACGCAGATGTTTCATACTGAAAGTTTATTTGGATGTATCTAGTTTCGCCTCAAAAAAGGACATAAAGTAAATAAAGTACCCTCTCTGAAACAAACAGTTTGCACCTGAAAATAGGCAAAATCCCATCAATAGGAAAGGATCGTCTTCCAACCATCCATTTACTATGTCATATTTAGTTTCAGGGAGGCTAAATAAAGTAATCTCAATGATCATGCGACGAAAAAAAAAAAAAAAAACATATCCAAAAAAATCAACATACACCTATAGTATCCTTCCTAGTTACATCAGTATGTTAGGTATTATCAGAAAGACTTCCTCCAAAAAAAATGCATTTCCGCTGGTGGATCTGCAATTTCAGCCCTCTCTGAGCTGCTTCAAAACGGTGTGCAAGATTTCATCAAGAAATTTTAGGGAACGACATGGGGGCTCAATAATCTGAAAATGTCCGGAACGTATACATAGATAAAGTTAGAATTAAAGGGGTGTATAATTTTGGAGCTGATTT
The DNA here is from genome assembly GCA_000507305.1 of Breviolum minutum Mf 1.05b.01. Taxonomy (NCBI): domain Eukaryota; class Dinophyceae; order Suessiales; family Symbiodiniaceae; genus Breviolum; species Breviolum minutum. Next base: position 96,721 of record DF240112.1, read on the forward strand.
CTCTATCACATGAATCAAAACAACTAATACAGGTTTCATTTTCATTGGCATTCTCAGGTATATATAGACACTTTTTAGCATTATAAATTACAGAAACAGATGGAAAGGAATCTCCTCAATTTTGAACACACCAGTTCGCCCTAAAGTTGCAAACTCTTGGAATGACATCTCGACTCACTTCGAGGGCTCAGTAAATTACCTCGACACCGAAGATGTTGAAAACAGCGGGAATTTTGCAGCTCTGACAAAAAAAACGAAAAAGATCAACCCGATGCGGTTTGAATCATCACAAGTAATATGAGTGAAGTACCACTTTTTTGCTACAAATTGGTTTTGCTATGAAACATCAAAAGATACGCTGGAAATATAACAAATACAGTATGTGTGTATATATATATATATGTTTACCTCTACAGTAGTTGACCAGGTCCTTGTGACACCACCAAGCTGAAGTGTTTCGAAGCATGAAACAGGACATGGCTTCGGAGAAAATGCCATGTCCAACGACTTGAAGAAGTTCCTACGTTCCAAAAAGGCAACAGCAAGTGTTTTTTGTTTTTGATGAAAATACCACCAATCGCGGTACAGAAATCTTCGCTACAGACTTATTTTGAAACAGCGGAGACGATGGTACAGGGGTAGGGCGATTCCGTGATTCTGTTCCGCTCGAAAAGTATGCAATCAACTAGAGTTGAGCCACGAAAAAATCCGTAGTACTTTCCATTATACTGTTTGTTTAATAGGGATTGAAATTAATGGTTTACTAATGTTTACTATCATCCCCACAAAACTGAGTAGGATGTCATCCGCTATATCACCTATAAACATTTTTTTACATTCAAACGGGAGCCATTTTTTGTTAGCCGTCCAAGATACATGTTTTGGATGGTGGAACACAAGCGGCCTGCAGGCTGGACAGGGACACCACTCAACAGCTGAAAAATGAGACTAACGTCAACTTATCCAGCAAATGCACAGATGATCCCTACAAGCTAGGAATCTGTAGTTGAAAGTTCCAAGTTGCTTTTTGTTGTAAAATATCCTTTGTGGTGCTATTGCCACTAGGAGTCTTACGTCTTACGGTAAATGGTGTTGCCAAGTTTTAAAGAAAACGCTGGTTGCCACTGGTGACAAGGCGGCGGGAAGTCATATCCCAAGCCCGAAACCCAGCGCATTGGAAAACCCATCGAGTCCTGTCCCACCAAATCCCATTGGTAGGACGACCCACCAATCTCCGGAGCTTTATGAAAAAATCTTTGCAAAAAATCACCTCTTCACCATCGATTCTTTCAGAGGGAATGTTCCACTCGTTGGTCACGTGTTTCTTCGTGTCCTTGGATTCGGTCCAATTACACTCCCTGAAACTAACAGCAAAAGCCCCTGAAAATAGGCCAAAACCAAAAAGCAAAGACTACGTCTTCCAAGTTTCCACCATTTTCAGGGTAAACTCGCTGTTAGTCTTGGGAGGGCATGAGAAGGAAGATAAGGGTAGCAAGTATCAATATCACTCCAGCAGCATCACTGGATCAATATCACTTCAGGAGCATCACTGGATGATACCTATTGAAACCTTTATGATTTCATGTTTTTGTGGGTCATCTTTAAGCTTCGTTGACAATTTCTGAGATGATTCCATGGCACATACAATATACACCCCCGAAAAATAACATGGATACCCCAAAATGATGCTTTGGAAATCTCCTGACTCCTTTTAAATATGGCCCTTTTTGGTATCTATGTTAAATGTCTATAAATTTCTGGGGTATAAGAGGCTTCAACAAGCCATTCTCTCTAGTTGTGGCCACAAATCTTATCGACACCACTCGAGGTGAATCAATCTTCCAGTTCAAGATCTGTTGGTATTTTTTGGGAAACCAGGAAAACACCCATTACTTTTCATTACTTTTCATTACTTTTGTTAATGACAAATGGATATGTACACAATCTAAAATCTATCAAATGGAAATGCTTGGGTTAAATGCCTTTTCAAAATGATCCGATCTTCGCCTTTTCGCCGTCCAATGAATCCAAAAACTTCCACCGTCAAGCATCTTCTTTCGAAGTCGGCTTTGACTCTGCCTGAAACCATCCCTACAAATCGGCAAGTGACTTAGTCCGCAACCTGAATCCTCTGTATGATCACTGTTGGAGGCAAAGTTGGAGCCGTTCCGAAACGAAATTGAAGGAATTCATACTTTCCTGACAGTTTAGAGGCTGACAACTCATCAAAATCTTCCCAAATGGAATCGATTTTTGTATCTCATTCACTGCCAGAGCCCAGGACTCAATGGACAAATGCACATCCCCGAAAACTAACCGCTGGATACCCAAAATGATGCTTTGGAAATTGGGACTCCTTTAAATACGGCCTTTTTGGGTATCTAAAAGTTAAATTCCTGGGGTGTATACTTAATGACAGTGACAAAACTATAGAGGCCGGCATGCTCCTAGGGAAACCCGTAGCAAAACTCGTGCCTTCTTCGGCTTGCTTTTCCTTCACAGCGGGACAGAACCATGTCGTGACCTATCGTTGCGTACAGTATAAATAAGCTAAACCTGTTCATCGATCAAACCTGTGTCGTTGGCTGAAAAATCCTATCTGTGTAAGTCTACCTTCAACATGCAACTTGAGCAAAAAAACGAAAGCCTCGAATCTCATATATTTCCGCCAGCTTGGAGTGATAAGAAAGCCTATGTAATATCAAAGTTACGATCCTTCTATAGCTGGGGCGAGGCGCAAATTGTATCCAAGATAATCTACCAGGCGCAGGTTAGAAATTACTTCTCTCACTGGCATGTAAAATCAAGTACAAGGACTGAGATACTGAGAGAGTAACGAGGAAGCCACAAAACATAACCTTCGATATCAAAACTTCCAAGGAGCTTCACTTGCTAGGATCAACACATCCAAATCCGAGTTAGATATATCTTGTCTGATACAAGCCCCAAAATAGACTCACATGTGCTTCAGCAGTTCGGCCGGTCATCCTGCCCCCAAGACAATCCCTGTCATATGTATTTGCTCTATATAGTATTACAATAATATACGTATATATATTTATATGATGGTATATATACGTACACATATGCATCATGTACATGACATACGATAGAAGTAAAGAATCATCATGTAGACGTTGTAGCTATACCACTACCTGTTGATGCCGACCCATCAAGAATAGTCATCCTACTCAACACTAGAAATGAGGCCGTATCACGAGACAAGCCCGGATTATATTAGCATCCGAATGGAGCTACTGTTGATTCTTCCGGCTAACCACCTGGGATTTACAAAACCCTTGCAAATGATGGGACAGAGTCACTACCAACCTCAACTGGTTAGCCGGATTTCTGAACCATCAACAGTAAGGATGGATGTACTCATCTAGCTTGTGGGGTAGATTGAAACATCCACTATAGCTTCTCCACACCACGCCCGAAGCCTCTTCGGTACGGCTGTGTGAGAGTTTGCCCTGAGGGCATTGCGCATTGCGCAGGAAAACCAATGAATTTGCCACCTCAGAATTCTAGTACCAAAACAACATTCTCAAAGAAACCTCTTAGGGTTTGGACATTTCGAGTCTTTGTAAAAAATTGATGGCGTTCTACATCTACTGGTACACTGCTATCCAGCCCTGATCTTCAAAGTTTCACTAGAATTGACAGGAAAAGAATCAAAACGGTCAGTACGATATGCATTCCAAATGAATTTCATCAATTCTACCTCCAGTTTCCTATCAATAAGGTCCTACTAGTAGTTAGGTGGAATTTCAACCCGCTTCAAAAAAAAACAATCGTCAAAATGGGAATATTTTCACCAAATTTTTGAGGGTTGAAAATAAAGATTTGTGAAACCACCGCAGGGGTCATTCTTGGGATTCCCCCTACTCCCGACATACTCCAAGGCGGATTCGTTCCACCAACCCAAAACGAACCAACCCAACGCCGCCCAGATGCCCGGCCTTCTCTCCTTTTGCCAGGCTAAATGAGCAGCACTGGCCTTTGCGGGTCACGTTAAGTGAAAAAAGATGGAAACACTGGATTGAAAGGGACAGCTTGAACAAGTTTCTATCTTACAGCAGGGGAAGCAATGAAACAGAAAAAAATCATGAACCACAAAAGAGAGCTTCGAATCAGTTTAATGGAATGTTATTACTGCAATGTTGAACTCACAATCACAATCACATCCTTTCGCCATGCTTCAACCAATTTTTCCTGCCCACTGCTTCCCCGCTTCCCAACCGCCCAAAAGACCTCAGTCTGAGAATGTCCAGCGTCTTTCGAGACACTGCGCGTCACAGGCGCAGACTGGCCGAGTCTAATCGGGGGGAAGATGTTGATTTGGAGATCCTAAGTAGCAATAAATGTGGGACATTGGACATGTGATCTTGTGAATCTAATCAGCAAACTTGCCTAAATACCCATCTGAATCCATGAAAAAAACCAACCAGGATGCTGGTATATGCAAAGAGATCATCTATGATCATCAAATCCTCCTCTTCAACACCGCCGCACCTGGCAGGTCACGCCGGAAACTGCGGCCGGATCCACCACCATCTCCTACCAGGGCCCAGCAGGGTACCAAGGTCACCAAACCGAAACACATGAAAACCTCCATTTCGGGATGCCAAAAAGGGATGAGTTGGGATACCTTAAAATCCTGAAATTCATCCATGTTTCCTAACTTTTCATGACTCCAAGTTGTAAGTTGAAAGTGCTGTTTTTTTTGAGGCTGGCTGCCACTGCTGGTGCCACGGTCAGATTTTGTCAGCTGGAGGGAAGGATGTGTATACATATCCCTCCCTAAAACTAACAGCAAAAGCCCTTGAAAATCAATGCTTGGAAAAAGATCTTTCCTTTCGGATGGCCTATGTTCAGGGGCGAACTGTTAGTTTCAGGAGGATATATGTATATATAAATAGATATATAGATATATATATATATATATTATTTACGGTTATATACTTCTATCTCCACTAGATTTCATTCGTGTGTTTTTTTTCTCCAAGTCGCTAATGCTAGACTGCTAGACTTTTCTCCCTATGTAAAAACCGTAGATTCCAACCTTTTCTTTCGGGGGGATCCCATGGAAAAAAATCTGTCCATCCACGCCATTTTTTGGCGCTTACATCATGAGATCATGAAGGGGAGGGATAGCAACCCGTCATTTTCCGCTGGACCTGGTCTTCGGACTTGGATTCCATGTTGCAAGAGACCATCAAGTAGGGCATTGTAAGTTGCCATGTTGGTGAACCCCAACAAACTGGTGGAATTGGAGTTTTCCTCCAATCCTCCAGAAAGTACTTAAGTTATAAAATGAAAGAAATTATTTTCCCCCGGAAAACCCTAACGAATGTCAATGGAAACCTCCAACCCTTTGAGGATAGATGTATCGACTCCTGTTCAAAAAAAAACGAATGATGTTCCATTGCCATCTTAGTTTTCGGTGGGGGGGGGGGAGGTATATTTCCAAAAACCTTTCGGGATTCGTATGTTCAAAAAAAACCAACCAAGCAGATATGTTTGTTTCCAAAAAATAGGGTTGCCCCAAAATGGATGGTTTATAATGGAAAACCCTATTAGAATGGATGATTTGGGGGTACCCCTATTTTTGGAAACACCCATATGTTTGTAGAATTCAGGATTAAGCTATAAAAAAAGACCCTTCGCTGAGTTCAAGAATAACCCTCAAACTTCTCACTGGCCACACCATTTTCTTAAGAAGCGACACGTTTAACGTGGGAATTGTCAAACCCACAGTTCTCAAACCAATGAGGGTATCAACAGAAGAGTATCGCATAGTATAAACACTAATTCCTAGTTGGTGGTTTCAACCCACCTGAATAATATTCGTCAAATTGGATCATTTCCCCAGGTATGGGTGAAAATAAAAAATATTTGAAACCACCACCTAGATTCAGTGCAGTATCACATGTTATCGCGGTATCACCATGTCATCTCAGTAGACAGTTGAGTTTTTCCACACCAAAAATGGCCTTCAGACGTGATCCTAACACTGGCATGGAAACGATTCGGGAAAGACATTTTTCAACGTGGCCACTAAAACATCATCCAATGATTTGTTCAACTCCAATGTTTACAGTGCAAAAAATGTTTATGGGATGTTTATTTTCATGGTATTGTCATATATTCCTACCTCTGTGTCTATTGATTCCTATCCTCTGGTGGTGGAAGCACCCTGCAAGAAAACCACGACGACTTCGTCGTTCCAGTGATCGTCACCTCATCAGAGTCAAAGGCAGTAGAGGCATCGTCGAAATCCTCCAGGTCGTCGAAGAGGTCTTCCACTGAGGTTTTTTGTCGCAACCATGGGGTTGCATGACGAGGCGTTTTAAGGTTGGAATCTGGTTGAAACAGCTTTAAAAAGCTGAGGTTGATGAAAATGTGATTTTCATGGAAATTGTGTAATGATTAGCAAGTAATCCAACTGAAATCAACCAATACATGACACTATCTCAGTATGTGCAAGTGCAGCTAATCATCAGCTAATCCTTCAAACAGAAGGGTCGGGATGGCTGCCAACTAATGGCTGGTTACACTCCCTGAAACTAACATTTTCGCACCTGAAAAAACGTGGTTGGGAGACGATCCGTTCCTTTTGGGGCCCGGCCTATTTTCAGGTGCAAACTGTTGGTTTCGGGTATACAAAAGGTCAGGTGTCCTTTGCAAAGAATTATTTGGTGTAGTTACACCCCTGAAAATCAACATTTTGACCTTAAAAATCACCCCTTTTGAGAAGGAAAATCATCTGAACCAGACCTCCGTTGTTGGGTTCGAAATGTTAATGTTCTATAGTGTACCAAGTATAGCATCATTTGAGGAAGCAAACATCAAAAGATGCTGAGGCAAGAGTTGTGATGCCTCCGAGGCTCCAGGGAGGTATCATGGTAGGCCACACATGCCTTTCCAGCAGTTTTCAACTTCACATACGTAGCAACCAAAAACGGGAATCAAAAATAAACATATATGTATTAATGTATGATATAGACATATATAGATATCTAAGATATTATCTGGCCAAATTATAATATTTCACCAACCTGGATTTTACTGAAATAAGGGGATTTCTTTTCCCTTCCAAAAAGCTACCTTTTTCAGCTATAATTTGACCAGATATTGTAGAATATCTATATAAACTTCCATCCTCCCAACCAAAGATACCTTTTTCATCCTCCCAACCGATGTTTTCGGCCGTGGGCACGTTCTTGAAATGAGCTCTTTGCCACTGGCACAGCTTCAAAGAGACGTTGGCCCGGCATGAAATTCCTCACTGCTCGGGGGAGAGTACCAGGGAACATAGACAAAAAAAACAAATATTATACAGTCAGCCAAACGACTTACTGATTATGCTAATTTCTTGGTTGTTGTTTTTTTTACTTTGTTATTTTCGCTGTCGGATGTTCTTAGTTCTCGAGAGTGTGGCAAGTCCTTGTTGAATTTTCTTGGAGGCAAGTGATTCGTGTGACGAAAATAGATCATTTGTCATAGGTAATTTTTGCCTCGTATATCAGGGGTTGATCTCATCGACATCCCCTGACCTCTATTTTGGAAGGCAAATGGTTCCGGACTTTAAACCTTTGAATTGAAAACAGTCGTTTTCATGTCCTGAGCAACAAGTTCAGCGTTGAGAAACTGGAATCCATTGTTTCTGATTTTGCTTGGCAATCTCCAAAAGATGAAAGTAGAACAATGTCGGTCCAGGAGGATTTTTGCATAAAAAAAGGATGACATTGAGAATTTAGAGCAGGTGCAACATATTGAAAAAAACACCAGCTAACAAAATCTTCGAAGTGCTTTACCAGGACCTGTTTGATACTTAAGGAAAAAGATGGAAAAAGACACTCAATGTAAGGGCAAAATTTCAACCCTGCCAAGCGAAAAAAACGATCTTTCAACCCCCTGCAAGCGGCAAGGATGGGCTTGGCGGGGGTATGTCTTATCATGAATTATTTGCATATATGTTTTCATGCCTGTGTCTTGATATGCTATTAATTAGATGGTTATATATGGCCGAAAAGTGGCCGTCACGGTTGTTTGGTGGGTCTACATATTTGGGTGTTTCCAAAAATAGGGGTACCCCAAAATGGATGGTTTATAATGGAAAATTCATTAAAATGGATGATTTGGGGGTACCACTATTTTCGGAAACATCCATATATACGTTTTGTAATTCTCATCTTTTACGTAGCAACTGCCCGAACGTCCACCTGCCCGAGAACAACCCAGAGAACATCCGCTGCTCCGGTTGCCGCCAGGATTCACTGTAGCCCCTTCCTCGGCCAACAGCAACTCTGAAAAAAACCACCCAAAACAACCCTCTTTGGCCAATGGTTTGTTTCACCCCCACCTTTCTTCATCCAAGGGTTTTTGACTTGGTGGTTTCAATTCAACCCATCTCGAAAAATATGGGTAACGTCAAATTACATGAACATGAATCCCAAAGGTTCGGGTGTTTTTTAAATAAAAAATATTTGAGTTGCCACTGAAAAGAATACACGTTTATTAACAAACAGTTTGGGTCCCAACAGGTTGGATTTTGTTGGTTTCCACGGTCCAAACATCCGGACTGAAGGGGTTTCCGCACCAGGTTACTGGGCCGGCCCCATGGGTTTTCTGTGGGATTCCTGTGGGATGTGCAACCCCTATGTTTTTACATGTGTACATGTCCATAATTTTGTATCTACATACATACCAGAAACCAATTTTTGGTCAGAAAATTTCGTTTGCAAAGAAAAACACGTTTTTCAGATCCAAACCAGAAATTGTTCACAAAATTCGATTTACTAAGTATCATAATACCTACCACGGGAACCCATAACCTTCATTAATTTTTTAGGGGTTATAGCCCATATGTTGGAGGTTTAAAAATTCATGGGTTTGGGGTCCAAGGGTAAGGCTATCTTCCTATTTCCATCTCTGCCCAACACCCAATGATCTCACAGGTTGAAATGTCCAAGGCACGTAGATGCCACGGATGTGGAAGAGTGGTACAAAGTCATCTTCTAACAGCTGGCCCATCACGAAGAGCTTTCACCGTTTTTTGGGGGGATTTTTAGATGTCCTTGAGAAGTTATCTATATATATATATATATACAAGTTTCTTTCAAAAA
>DF240112.1:106059-140061 GCA_000507305.1 Breviolum minutum Mf 1.05b.01
TACTTCTTAACAAGACTAGGCCCGACTACACGAAGAGCTTCACCTTTTTACGGGGGTTAGGGTTTTAGTTATGTCTTCGAGAAGTATACTATATATATATATATATACAAGTTTCTTTCAAAAATAAAAACATTTTGAAAGATGGGTGGTGTGGATGTTTGTATATATATATATATATGTAAATGATTATATATATATATATGTGTACATGAATATGACTAAGTCGTAGGCACCAACAACTTGATCCACACACACCCCTCAGCTCCCCCCCGGCCGCCCCGTGAAACACACCTTGCGCCGGCATAGGATGACTGGAAAACGACCTGGATTTCGCATCGCAAAATTAGCGAAGAGATTTGTTGAAATGCATGTGCGTATGTGAAACTCTAGTTTTTGGAGCTTGGAGCAGATCAGATTGGAAAAAGAATAAAGAATGGAGTTTGAATTGGATTTGTAGGACAATAGATTAGAATGGACACGTTTAGATTGTATTACATGAGGCCAGGTATGAGTAGATGGGATTCTTCTAATCGTACATGTTCCTGGAATAAAAAAAACACATGTCGTTTCCAAGATATGTCTTTAGCATTTCCTGTATATATGCATATATATATATATCTAGTTGGTGGTTTTTCACCAACCCATCTGGAAAAATATGCGCAAGTCAAATTGGATCATCTCCCCAAGGTAGGAGTAAAAATAAAAAATGCTTGACAATGCCACCACCTAGATATGGATATTTCCAAAAATAAAGAGATTTTCCTCCAAAATGGATGGTGAAAATAATGGAAACCCCTATTAAACATGAGATGATTTGGGGGGAAAACCCACCATTGAAGGAAACACCCATATGATTTTAGTTGGGGTCCTGAAACTTGGATATCGGATCCAACCATGGCTTCCGAAAAAACCCATCCTGGAGACTCATGGGCAAATGATCATCGTTCACTCACCTAGTAAATACTGATTGAGATATATATATATATGCTATATATACTTATATATATATATGCTCTATATATTCATATATGCTACATATAACATATATAAAAATATATCATATATCCGGCACACATCTCTGAATGAAAGCACAACGCCCCCTGAGGAGTATAACCCTGCTCACCCAGTGAGGGAAGTTCCACCTACTTTCTCAGAAAAAAAGAAGTGCTAACCAAGTAATCCATTTATCTTCATTTAATCAGTTTCATCCAAATACTAATAGGACACACCCCTGAAAACTAACATGACATTGAAAAATTCCCATGGTCAATAGGAGATGCATCTTCAAATGGTAGATGTTCCATTGTCATGTTAGTTTTCGGGGGTTATGTATCATCTTTAAGAGACTTGTTTGATGTAACCTCCCTGAAACCCACAAGCTTGCCTCTGAAAATAAGGCAACCCATCTCCCCAAATATGGAAATTCATTTGAAGCAACCATGAATTTTCAGGGGTGAATACATTCCTAGTTGGTGGTTGAACCAACCCATTTGAAAAATATGCGCAAGTCAAATTGGATCATCTCCCCAGGTAGCGGTGATTTGTTTTTGCAAAATCTTTGAAAAGACCACCTGTTTAGTAGGGATCCTTATAATGGTGTATTCCAATCCGTATATAACTGGGAAGGACTTCATCCCCAACAAATCCCCTAAACAACCAGGGTTGAATATGTTAGTTTCAAGGGAGTGTATATAACTGTATGCCATGGGAGAACTGATCAGCTGGGCATCCCACGTAACGTGGCCTTTCGAAGATCACCCACTGTGACCTGGTGAAGCTGCCATGAACAATATTACCATGGAAATATGTGAATATATAAAGATAGATTTATCTATATTCATCTACTGATACGTATATGTTTATGTATGTGTGTACCGTATCTGTATATGTAAATGAATATGAATATGCATATGCATATGCATATGCATATGTATATTAGTGTGTGGATGAACGAATACATTCATGCAGCATAATTTGCATGTGAGAGAGAGAGAGAGATAGAATAGAGAGGAGTATGACAAAAGCTTACTGTACATACGTACATGTGGTGCCTATGGGTAATATAGGCATGTACGCATGTCTGTCTGTCTGTTTGTATGTCTGTCCGGACGTCTGTATGTCACACATGCACGCACTATCACTCACTTGGCCAGGTGTTCACCCACTAAGTACATCTACGTACGTACGGAGAAAAAAACAACAAAACATTGATGAACACCATCTGAAACTAACAACCTAAGAAAAAAACACCTTGCAAATTAAGAGCAGGAAGCTGTTAGCTTTAAAAGATTATTAAGGATCCATAGTAGATGCTCATCATCATGATGTTCATCCATCCCTATCCATCCCTGTTACCATCCCATAGACTTAGGAGGACCTCTCCCGCCGCATCGAAATGCAGAGGCCGTTCACTGCCACTCTTCATCTCACGCATGTGCAACCTCACCCCGATTTTTAGACCGGCTAAGAAGAGCCCAACTTTGGAGGAAAAAGGGGGAGGTTGCACGGATCTCATTTTAGGATTTTAATGGGAGCTCATCTGAATGTGTACAACTGTTGGGCCCCAATGGCACAGCATACGCTGTGCTGTCACCCCACTCAAAACAGTTTCAGTCTCCAAAAACAGGAAACCAACGGTCTTTGGCACAGTCCCATCCCAGCACTTTTCTTTAACATCAAAGTTTGATTGGAAAACTTGTTTCTGTGGCATGACTTCAGATGCCGCAGCATGAGAGGTTGGACCTGGACCTAAGTTAGGTGTGTTCCCCACCTGGAAGTTCCAGGTGGTTAACTGATACTTCAACAGCCCGCATAGGGTGGACTTGCCACCCGCAAGCCGCAACGACATCATTCTTTGACACAAAATCAATTGTCGAGCAAAGAAAGTTGTTGACTTTCCTATTCTTGTCGATCAAAGAAAGATGAGCAATGAAACTGACAATTTAAATTACACCCATATGCTCCCCTATGACTTCCATCATCAGATCATTTCAAAGTCTTTTGTTAGCAATTCCTGTTTTGAGAGATGTGCATTAAATTTGCCACATGGAGGACTCGACTCTTTCGCCTCCCCAAAACATAAACCCACCCATGACCGAGGCGTAACACCCATCGTCCATCCAAAGTCATGCTCAGGTTTCGGGTTTTCGAATCGACACCCGGGACACTCACTAAGCCTCCTGACGTCAAGGGCAATTTTGGATCAAAGCTGCCACTAGGATGGCCACGTTCAATGGCCACAGGCAGATTCGCCACTAATTGAGGTGCCTCAATTTGGAAACAAGGAAATCGAGTGGTGAATTTGTGATGCCAAGTTTAAGCCTCAAACTAATGGAGCTTTTGTTGAGGGTGAGTGAAAAATCTCCAAAAAATCATCCAGGAGTCTACCGTGATATTTTTTTTGCGGCTGCCTATAAAGGAAAACTCAATGTCAGCTTATATAAATTTCTGAGACTGCTACTAAAACTGCAGTCATCATACCATCATACCATTCATGTGATTGGCAGATTGACATAAAAACTGTGGTTCTATGCTAAATGTGAAAATCTCGCGTTATAGTCCATCAGATGAATATATATAATGTACATTATGTGTACGTACGTATCGATTTTTGTACAAGTGTTAAGTAAGTATCCCAGTCCCATGCTAGGCTGCATGGACTGAGGTCTTACAAGATAACCAGATCTTTTGTTCCACTACAGATACCCCCCTGAAAAATAACATATCGCCTGAAAAATGATGGTTGGAAGATGCATTTCCTATTGAAATAGTCCCCTTTTAGGGGACATGTTAGTTTTCTGGGGTGTAATGCATCATTGATGGGGCCAAAGACATGCTACTTTGGAACACCTTTGGACCTACATTGGCAGGTTTCATTTGAGCCACAAAAAAAAACGTACCCGTCAAAAGCTGTTCAAACAGAAATCCTGCATTCACCAGTTTTGTCCGGTGTGTTTTGTTACCTTTCTGTTGCTGTTGCTGTTTGTGTTGGTGTTGTTGTTGTTGTTGTTGTTGTTGTTGTTGTTGTTGTTGTTGTTGTTGTTGTTGTTGTTGTTGTTGTTGTTGTTGTTGTTGTCTTGACCACTTTCTGTGCCTCCCGACCATCTTCTCCAAGAACTGGGTTTCGGAAATGGAATCCGTCTCCCTCAAGCCCAGCTCGGTCAGGAAGGAATGAGCAATGGCATCCTCACCGATAAAAACAATGCCAGGAAATTTAGGCCCGGAAAAGCTGGAAGTAAAAAACCCTGGAAAATGAACATTTTTAACCTAAAGTCATGCAAGTTTGGTTCAGATGATGTTCCTTTTCAATTGGGTGATTTTTTATGTTCAATGTTTGTTTTTAGTGGTGCCGGAGCCTTTACCACGACCTGCAGGATGCTAAAAAATCCTTGAAAGTTACCGCCATGCAGGGTGTCGTGCACATTCGATGGTGACAGCCTTCAGATTCACCATGACACCTAAATGGTCAGGGGAATCTCATTGGTGGGTAGTTAAATTGCATCCATGAGCTTCTCCAATTTCGGTGACTTATTTTAAACACATGTTGAAAGATTTTTGACATATAAAATTTGATCCAAACCCCAGACCCCAACGTTTTAAACGGGAACCCTTCGACCTACGCATCCGGGAAAAAGCCATATTTCAGTATTTCTATGTGATCCTAGCCCCTCCCTACCTTTTTGGGGAAAGCAGATTCTTGGACTCGACCGGACCTTGGTTGCTGTATCAGCCGATTTCGCCAAGGCTGTGTGGAAGGTGGTAACCACAGCCAGGGTCAAGGTTGGCACATCTAAGCTGCCTCCGATGCCGTGATGGGAGATGGGAAGGTTGAAATTGGAGCTCAGCTCGATTCATGGGGATGGATCTGGGCAACGAAAATTATAAATCCTTCTAGTTGGTTGGTGGTTGAACCAACCCATTTGAAAAATATGTTCGTCAAATTGGAGCATTTTCCCAAATAGGGATGAAAATAAAACATGTTTAAAACCACCACCTAGCCTTAAGCTGATTTTTACGGCCATTCTGGGTGACCTCGGTTTGAGGTCGTTATAGATTGCCCAGGATGGATGGATGTTTGACATGGGTTTTTTGACCGCTGAGTCCGAGCCACGGGAATAAAAAAGAAACACTCGAAAGAAAACTTACTTCCCATGAAATACAGGGTTGCTTAATAGGGATCCTTGTAATGGTTTATTATAATTCCTACATAACTGGGTAAGATTTCATCCCCAACAAATCCCCTAAACAACCAGGGGCCCTTTTTACTGTTTGAAAGGTCATTTGGCAGAAAAGTGGAGGTGCCCACTTGGCCATCAGGATGTCTATCTTCCTCAGGTGAGCGTACAGTTTCAAAAAACAGGAATGATTGGTGGTTTATAAACCATAATATTAAGTAGTTGAGGGACCAAAGACTTAGGGCCACAAACACAAATGACAAATCCATAGAAATCCTTCAAATCACACCATTTTTTGAAGAACCTGAATCTGCTTGGCTTTTGAAGATACCTGCAATACCAACAGATGAACTATAGATCATGAAGTACTGGTATCATCATAAAACCGCAACACCCAGCCTCACCCCTCTCCAGACCGCTGCACCTTGCTTATTGGAGTCCCAAAAGCGGTACCAAGCGACAAGTTCTTCCTGCAACGCGTCAAGCAAACTGAAACCAGAGGAGCTATGACAGGATGTTGGATGTTGGGTAATATGAGTAATACGATCGATTTTTTGACGCAACATTCTTGAAATTCTTTGGTTGCCTGTGAAAAAAGGGGCAAGTCAGGTTCTTCTTGTTGTCATTAGCTCAGTTTCCAAGCTTGGAGGATGGTGATCTGATGTCTGTCGATCAGCTGAAAAACAAAACCACCCTGACTCCACCAAGGTACATCTGTTCCATCCTGTCTTTTCCATCTTTGGAAGATTCTCAAGGTGGGCTGCCTTTTTGGTTTCTTTTTTCGTTTTTGAAAATATCCAGGTTTTCCCCACCTGGGGATTTTTTTTTCCCCCCTTTTGGTGACTTGACTTTTTGCCCATGGGTTTTTGTTGCCACGTCCGTGGCCCCGGTTTAGGGCCTGTTTCGAGTTGCGACAGATTTCGGGCGGCCGCGGCCGTGGACTCTTGATCAAGCGTCGCAGCTGACGACGGATTTGCGGCAGAAGCGTCTGGATGACCTGGACCGGGGGAAAAACGGGAAAAGGTGAAGCCCATCCTGTTGCCAAGCTGCTTTGCTGAGATGGTGAGATGAGCAGTTTGAAAATTTCAATGCTAAAAAAGTTTCACGTTCTTAAAAAACACTGTTTCGAAATGGCCCTTGCAGATATCATCTTAACCTTCTGAAAGACAAGAAGGGCAATCAGGCAGCTGTTTTGTGATTGTAACCATGCTCCAAGTTAGTTACCGAGGAGATGCACTCTATTTACCAGTCATCTCCGTTAATTGCAACTATGAAACAACAAGCAGCTGGGTTTTTTGCAGTGCAAATGGTGTTTTAAGAACCTTTGCTTTTGATATTGGCACTGCCATGTCCAGCATGATCCCGAAAAAACCACCACCATGGCCAGCAATCAGCGAACCTCTTTCTTACTCAACTCATGAGCTTCTTCGGAATCTTCTGGTAGGCCCATCACCTTTTGCTTCTAAGAATTGCTCACTCCCCAAACCATCCGCCTAGTTGGTGGTTGAACCAACCCATTTGAAAAATTTTAGTCAAATTGGATCATTTCCCCAAGGTTCGGGGTGAAAATAAAAAATATTTGAATTGCCACCACCTAGAATCCAAATAATCTTACAACTACGACTGTACTGTTTTCGGAGTGTTTTGAGCTATGCTCTACTCATAGTATCTGCTTCATTATATCTAGAAGAATGGAGAGGCCTTTGGATGTCATTTTTTGGTTTCCATCCAAACCATCCAGGAACGTTTAAGCAAGGATTAAAAAAGAAGATTCGCATCGGAGAAACACAGACACTGGGTCACTGGATCAACACCCCGTGTTTTATTGGTGAATCATCATACTGTGTGATGAAGGTTTATGGTCTATGAGTGGCAAGTCTCCTACGGATAATCCCATCCATAATCTCCTGTTGTAGACCACCAGGACTGACTATTCAGGTGAACCTGGCTATGTCACCTGTGCCTTTGATGGAGTTTAGAGACGAAACATCTCCCCTGAGAATGCTTCATTTTTACTAGGTAAAATCTCCAGTAGTTGTACAGTTGGATATGGAAGCCAGTGTTGGGACCCCGATTCATCATATGAATCTGACAGCAATAGATTGGAAACACCTGCCACTGGCGTACGGTGTATGACTGCATGACGTGATTTTGGTGTCTAATTGTGATCATGAACGCTGATAATTAGATATCTATTTGCACACGCTAGATTCATCATATATACCTGAATGTGTGGCATCAACCGGGATTTTTTCCACAAGCTGCCAATAGAGATTCGCCATGCCGCGTCAGATGCACCCTAGTAGAGAATTTGCCATACAGTTCAATTGTCCCTCAATTTACTGGCAAAAACGCTCTAAATTAGGCGTTTGTGTGGTATCTACATAAGTAAGTATATACGGATAAAATCAATGCTGAGTGATCCTGAAGTTCATCTGGTATTTGTTTCCAACAGCAGTAGCTGAAGGGGTACTCCCACTCAAAGTGTTGAGGATACCACGCCCGCTTCAATTAGAGTGTACCATGGTATACTATGCTGCGAATTTTCATGAAAGTAGCTGCACCTGCAACACAAACCTTCGTGCATAGACGTCATCAACCTGAGCAAAAGTAGCAAAAGTATGAACACTTGCGTTGAAAAATCTGAAGGTATCAACTTGCATCATCTTCGCATGAGCGTAAGTTTTCTTGTTTGCCAACAAAAGGTTGGGAAACATCAACTTCTATGGCAGTGGAAAGCATCCAGCATTGGTCGCTTTGAGGCCAATCAAGACTAGGCAGTCGCAATGTGCGTTTCGTCGCTTCCAGACGGGATGACCTACAAAAACTTCTCTAGGAAACTGGATCCTTTTCTAGGATGGGACAAGTTTTGGTCGTTTGCTGTTGTTCTTAATCACGAAACTTCCAGATGGTCTCCCTTGAGACATCTTTGGAGTTTGCTATTTTGAAATTTTCTAAAAAAATTCACGACAAGAGGCAGGTAGTAATGCCGCCACAGCGAAGCAAACCTGCGGGGATTGGATCAATTGTTGGAAATCTATCAACATGCGACATGCGAGACACCCACTCGCATGGTATTTGCAATTTTGCAGCATTGCTGTAAGAACTAATCATCGAATCAGGCAATCAAACAGATTCGAAACACTAAACTACGTATACAAGTATGCTGAGTACACTTGGAGGAAAAACTTTTCTGAAGCCATACTTTCCATCAAGCAATTTTTGAAAAAAAGGGCTGCCAGTTTTTTTTTTGTCGACCACAGATTTGGCTGCCATGTTTCCTACCTCCCTGCCAGGCTTTACAACCTGCCTCCAAAGTATCCAGGGGCTGTGACGAAGGGTTATGAAAAATGACACTTCAACCCAAACAATTTTTGTTCAGGGAAATCATGGGTGAAATTGGCCTCTGCCTCAAAAATTTTCCAGTTTATAAACATCCAAATTTGATATTTCCTCCAGAAAAATGGGACCGGCATTTCAATTGACCCCCTTTCAATGACCCCCTGTCGAATCACAACTCTGACTCAACAAAAGCCACCTTTTGTACATCTAGCTTTCCGCTTCCATTCCAGTCCTTGGGAGCCAAAAAAACCTGCAAAAATCATTCAAAAATCCCCCCACCCCTCCGAAAATTCACTCCAACGTTCATACAGTTCGAAGCTCCAGGATGAAAACCGGAAGATTTGTTGATACCCCCCCCAAAATGAACAAATGATGTCCCCATGAAAAAAAAGGACCATGTTTTGAAAAGGAAAATACAGAGTCTTCCAACAAAAATCACTGTTCAGGGGACTTGTTAGTTTTTTGAGGGGGAGTAAATTCTCTAATTGCCAAGCTAAACAAGCTCTTCAAATGTTAAAAAAACTCTCAGGTTACAATGTTCTTCGATTTATCCAATTGAAACTCTTCACGGTATTTCCAGGACAAAAAATGATAACTCAAAACGGGCCTAGTGATATGTGGCTCCTATCCTTCTTTTAGTGATATGCAAACAAAAAACAACACCTCTCCTCATGTTTCCAACCTCTTTCAGCTTTCAATCATTAGCTCTCTTTTCCATGACATTGGCTCGCTTTTGTAGCCAAGAAACCTGGAATCTGACCCAGTCTTCAGACTCAGTCAAGCTGGGCATCAGCTTGAAATTATCCACCTGGAGACTGAAGACTGCGAATGTCCAAACTCAAGGCATTGTTGCTAGGAGCTGGTGAATGACTAGGGTCTTGTAAATTGTCTATTGCTCATAGAGTTCAGTTTGTATCTTTTGAGACTTTGAGACTCAAATTATTTGAAAAAAAAACAGCGTTCGATAGAATTTGTTGGACGAAATCATCGTGCCTTTGCCGTGGAGTTGCAACCTTACGATATCTAAGATCACCGAAAATCTTCAAACAAATTGACTGGTTGGTGGTTTCAACCCCTTGGAAAAATATTAGTCAAATTGGATCATTTCCCCAGGTAGGGATGAAACTAATAAATATTTGAGTTGCCACGACCTACAGTAGTTGAGGTATTTCCAACATCTCTCCGTTTACCATGCTACCGGTACCGCAGCATTCGGCCATTCGAATGGCAGCACCCAGCCATCTTCAAAAATCCCTTCACCCCCCACCTTCTGCCGGGTCAATGGTGACACAGCATGGCCTGTCTCCGTTTCAAAGACAAGGCGACCAGTCTTCGGATTCAAGACCTCCAGTTGCGTGATCCAAAGGAAACTGGCAGCAAAAAAAAATGCGTGGCGTGAGTTGCGTTGCAAATGGGTGTTTCCAAAAATAGAGCTACCCCAAAATGGATGGTTTATAATGGAAAAGCCTATTTAAATGGATGATTTGGGGGTACCACTATTTTCGGAAACACCCAAATTTGAGAATGATGTGATTTTTGGATATCCTCCCATCCACTATCAATGAGTTTTTTTAGCTGATTATTGCATGTGTTTCATAGAGGAGTTCCAAAGGAAAAACCTTCTTTTTCCGTCCTGGGTGGAGGGTACCACATCCCACGATATGATGCTGGGCCTTTGGAAAATGAAACAGCAGAAAGTTCATGACCAATCACCTGGTTTTCCCCGGTCAAAAAGAGAAGAGTGGTTACTAGCTCCTTGAGTCCTTGTTTCTAAGGCAATTACGTTAAGGGAGACTTAAAGGGTTTTCATAAAATCTCTGGTTTTTGGGGCCCGGACACACTCGCGATGGTACAGTGCTGTTTCAACGCGATGCCCTGCAAAGCTTAATGCACCAACCTGCCACTCGATGTGTCCACGGTCAATTGTTGGAACCCTGCTACTTTTGCCACAGAAATACACCCCGGAAAACTAACATGTCCCCTAAAAAGGGACTATTTCAATAGGAAATACATCTTCCAACCATCATTTTTCAGGGGATATGTTAGTTTTCAGGGGGGTAGATGATCTTGTGGCGATACTTTTTTTGCAACCCCATGTTTTTTTCTTGACAGGTTGGGATTCAAAAGCGGAATTGCCTGAAAAAAAGCCGTTGTTTCTTGGTAGCTTGGTGCTTCTCTTGGATAAAACAGGTCGAGTAGTTCTGCCATGGTACCAGTTTTCAGTCATTTATGAATGCCTTTTGTACCCATGACGCACGGGGCTTTGAAACCAAAAATATGATTTAAGAAAAAACTTTCAGCATCACAAAAGTTCTGATACTGTTGATTGAAAATCCTGCACCAGCTGGGATGTATAAGACCCTGTAAACAATGGGATATTTACCCATCAACAGTTGTATGCAAGCCCTTGTCACTTTTCAGAGAAACATGGGAAACTTGTCACTATTCTTTGTTTCGAGTCGAAATTGTATCGAACTGTTGCCAACTACGTACAAGGTCGATTGCCCAACTTACTAGATATTGTTAGTATAGGTACGTTCAATGCAACGGAATAGTCAAAAAGAATCCAGGGCAATGTCCCAAGCATCAGTGGGAAATAATACAAATAGTAAATGTCAGAATAAACACCACTATCTGTTATATTATATTCTATATTCATCATCACATTGACTTGAAACATCTCGTAACTTGTATTCTTCAACCTGTCTGCATAAGGCAATTTGGTGTTTTTTTGTGGGGGGTTGCCAACATCACTCAGCAATGCAGTCGCATCCAAGGGACCTGGTTGGGCAAATCACTGAGTGCTTCGAAACCTCGGTAAGTTGAGTTTGGTTGATTTCCACCCAACTCGCCATGGGGCCATGTGTCAGTCCCACTGACACACCCAAAAAAAAACGTTGAAAATTGAATGATGTCTTTCAAACTGATGATTCTTTCCAAAAAAAAAAGGGGTCCAGTTCACATCCTTTTGCCTGATAAAAAAAAAAAACTCATTTCTTGGTTAACACAAAAAACTGAGAGAGTGTTTTCCAGTTCACATCCTTTTCCCCTCATTTGGTTGGTACATCTTAAACATCCAATTTTGTTGACAACTCCAAGCATTTCCACCAGTGGAAGACCAAGCAACATATAGGGCAAACCACCTTCTCAACAGCAGCTTCTCTAGCCTTGATCGGAGTGGTTGGTTGTCGTTATGGGTGAGGTCGTGGACCACCAAAATTCATCCAACATCCAACCTTCAATCAACCTTCAATCAACCTTCAATCAACCTTCAATCAACCTTCAATCAAAAGCAGCAAAATTTGCTGCTTTTGATTTTTTGAAGGACCCCAAAAATCCCACCCTTTTCGGAAATTTTACCTCCTACAAGTGTTCCATGGAACCTTTGAATTTAACATCTACATGACCTTTAGGATGCAAAACTTGACACTTCTCTCATCCCACCATAGCAGCCACCTGGTCCACCACTTGAGTAGCTTCATCCATAGCTTCAGTAGGAGTGTCAGCCATCGACAAATGAAGGTTGTCGAGTTGCAGTGTTGCAGCAAGTTTTCAGTATCCCCTAGTCACGACTCGGTTGTTTGCAACGAAAAAAATCACTGAAAAATTGTTGTTGTTGTTGCTTCCTTTGCTGGCTAGAGTGTTTGACGTCCCATATAAATATGGTAAATGAGCGACTCACAATCACCACAAGTTTGGATGCTGGTGATTCCTTTTCGCCCTCAACAAATGACTGGTTGGTGGTTTTAATCCATCTGAAAAATATTGGTCAAATTGGGAATCTTCCCCATTTTAGGGGTGAAGAAAAAATATTTGAAACCAACACCTAGATGACGTTGGTGGTGATGATTTTGTGGGGCCAGGAAAGATCAAGTTGTGACAACCCTGAGTTCAAAACCTTCACTGATTTCCATGATCTTCTGCGCCCAGTGAGGCGTCTGGAGCAGGGGAATTTGAACAACACCGGCGTTTCAAACGCGAAATGGTGCTACTACCCCAGTTGTATAAGGGATCTATGTTGCCAGCTGTTTTCTTCCGGGTTTATCTTTTATCATCTTGAATTTGTACACTCCTTCAACCTGGAAGACTGGATACGCCTTGGAGGTTTACTTTGAGGGGTTTGAAACGTGTTGGATTGTGTGGTTGAATTTCTCAGGGTTTTTTTCGGTGGGTCGCGCAAATGGCAAATGTGACCAAAAGGAGTGATATAGCCGATAAGGGGCAACCTTTTTCTCTTCAAACCTCTCTCAGAAACACAAGGGCAGCCTGACAGATCTTGGGCTAAAGTCCCCAACTGGCCACCTGCACCTTGGTCCAATCACCCAACGTCCCCGTGTGTTTTCCCCCAAAATCTCGGTGTTGCAACGAGGATCTGCGGGCCCCACTTGGCAAGCTCATGGCCAGAAAGGAACCCCACAGTCACCGTTCCGTTATAAGCTTCACAGCTCAAGGAGGTGTGAATCCATGATGAAGAATGCGCGAGGATATGAGTCGACCTCTCGCGAAAATTGGGATACCGAAACAAAACATCACAGGGACAATCATCAAAATGATGGCCACGGCATCCAGTTGAAACACTTTCGAAGTTTGGGCGTCCAAAAATAGATGGACACCACGAGCTTGGCCACTTGCCAATCACTTGCCAATTTGGTGGCTATGTCCCACATGGATATATCCAAAACCTTTGTTTGGTCCCACACGTTGAAAACTGCAGGACCCTTCAAAATCCTCCGGAAATCGCCCAAGTTTCTAGAAGTCAGGCAACCGGTCACAACTACGAAGCACTCAAATCTGAGAGGCATAAGATGTTTACATCAGCTTAAACTTTCTCTTGATCTTCATGGAAATCTTCCAAAAACTGGAAGGTTGACACGCCAAAAAAAAAAATGCCGTTTCGCAAAACGCAGCATCGAAAATGCGACGTCAACCGTGTCAACGGGGTTTTTCGGTGAGGAAAAACCCGCTTCGAAGCACCGGAGGCAGAAAAGGATGGAGAACCATTTTTTCAGCGTTGTGGAGGGTCCACTTTCCTGCTTAAGCATTGGCAACAAAACCGCCAACAAAAAGTTGGAAACTCACTTGATCAATGTAGCGCCCGGTCGAAAGGCCGGAAAAATTACAGAACAATTGTGTTTTTACAAGGGTCTTCCCCTTGTTGGAGTTGTCTCTTGATCAAAGGGTCTCCAGTTCAAAGTTATAGCAGAGCCCCATTTCGAGCACACCTATCATGGCTACTTAGAACCTTTTCGTTTTTCGCCGCAACGGTTTCTATGGTTTTTTTTAGAAACCAGGTTCAAAGTACTTGCCCTTTCCCATAAAACTGCTCCCCAAGTCTTTCCCAAGGAACATCCAAATACCTGTGGTAAATCCTTGGTGAAATGTAAGACTTTTGCTCCAAAAAGGCATCTCCAAATCGATTCGCATTACTTCAGATGTATTTACATATATGCGTACGTATATTACATGTCAGATTTACTGCACCTTATTGTCCTGTTATTCTCAGAATGCTCTTAGAAGTTCAAAAAAAAAAGAAAATTGCAGATCCGACAGAGCGCGGCAAAAAAAAACCTCTGCCGTTGAGGAACGAACTCTCTAAACCAGTTGGGGATAGTGAAAACACCGCAATTCCTGGGATATTCACCATATCAAATGGGTCAATGATTTTGTCCATCAACAATCTAATCAAACGATTCCTTTACAAACCACTTTTTTGGACGTATTTGATCAGCAATTCCTTTCAAGACGGCTCGTGAAAACCCTTTCTAAGACAGGGCGGTAGAGTCCCATATAGCAAATAGATCTATGCACTCATATGGTAACGACCAAAGCAATTTTCTATGCTAAAAACCATAGGTGTTTTCTTCTGCAGGCTGACCGTCAGTCCTTTCTGATTTGGGACCCTCCTTCTAAATCAACAAACTGTTAAATTTGTAGTTTAAATCTATCCTGCAAGGGATTCTCCAGTTGTCACTCTGTGTCAACAGGGAATCCTTGTACGGAAGGACGAATTAAGCCACACGCTCCATGGCATCAAGGGCACAAACAGCACCAATTCTGCAGCCCTTTTTTCAGTTTTAGGGTAGTAGAAATCATGAAAGGTTGACCATCAGGGTTGTAGATTTGGCCCTGAATCAAGCCGCCAAACCCTGGTTTCACCAATATTTAAGATCCAGCTTGGTACCATCTGTGGCGGATTGTTTCCGAAAATGTATAGGGGACAAATCTGCAACCTTGACCATGTTTGACTCCATATCCCCATACCACAACTTCTACAACTTCTCCTCAACTTGGGGGAACACTTGTGTTGAATCACATGGCGTAGATGTCACCGAAACGCTGGCATTTTTTGTAAGACCTGCATCTATTGAAACGATAAAACGATGTGCCTGAAAAACAGGCTGTCGGTGTTTTTTCTCCATCATGAAATCTTCAACTCGACAGTTGGATTGGAGAAACTGTCAACAAGTCACCATGGGATTCCCATCCGTCAGTTTGGCCCCTGAAAAGGGACATGATTTGCCAGAAGAAATGTTGTTTCATTGCCCATTGGATGAAATTTTACATTCTTTTCTTAGAGTCCACTTCGAGTTCCTGATGGCCGTTTTCAGTCCAAAATCATGAAGCTGATCACAGAATCCATTGGAAACAAACAGTATAAAGGTTCAGGTGGAAACATAAAGCAATCTACAGCCCTGAAAACTAAAATCACATTGGAAAATCCCCATGTTCAGTAGGAAATACGTCTTCAAATGCTGGATGTTCCATTGTCACGTTAGTTTTCGGGGGGGGTACGTACAACAATCTACACTCTCTTCAAAAAGGTTCGCGTCTGCAAGCTTGAAATGTCTGGAAGAAGACCCATATATATATATATAATATGTAAATATATATATACGTATATATACAAACAAAATTATCGACCAACACTTCTGGAATGAGCTCTTGTCCGAATGAAAGTGTTGAATAGAAACATCTTCAGAGGAAATACATCTGGAAATGGCAGATTTTCAGCAAGTGTTTGACTTTGCCATGAGATACAACTCTCAGAGGATTTTTTTTGGTGATCGCTACCTGACCGGCCTCCTCCTCCGAAGGCATAAATAAAGGTACATGGATCAGAGGCTGTGTGCGTGAATACATTGGAAATGTAACTCCCGACAGCAGTTTCAGCACTTGACACTGAAAATCTCCTTCACGATCCAGTATAAAAGATCGTTAGGCGGCTGTACATATGGCCAACTGCAGGTGATTTTTTGTCCTTCCCCTTGCTCAAGGCCCTGAACAAAGAGCTAGGGCCATTTCGGAAAGCAAGGAAACCCACCACTGTGACCGTCGCAAAAAATTTTCTCCTGGAATTTTACCCGTAAATTGAGGGTCACATTTTGGGGTATTTCAAGTAGCCATGGTTGCGGCAACCACTCCCACTCCAGTCAGGTGCCCAAATTCTCAACTTTTTCCGGGGTTTCGGCTGCGGGAAGATGAACATCAACCACTGACACGTGTCTTAAAAAAACATCCAAAAACCCCTAAAAGGCCCCCCAAAGGCCTTGATTTTTCTCCCTCAACAGAAACAACCTCAACAGAAAGGCCGATGTAGACATGAAAAAATGTTCCCGATGTGTAGAAGTTGTTTGTGTTTTTACCACCACCGACTTAAGAAGCAAAAATCACCTGCCGCCCGCCGATTGGTTTACACCAAGACCTTGTTTTAAAAAAAAATACACCTGGGATCCTTTCAGTCCAGATCTGGCAGGCCAGAGTGTGCCAGAATCAAGCCTTCAACTGAATGCAGAATGTTTGTTTCACATGTTACAGGGAATCCAAGATGACAATATCCTAAAAATGCTCAAAATATACCAGGAGGAAGGAATCCCTCCAACATTCATAGATATTTTTAGAGTCATCCTTTCCCCTTCTGGTTCTTTCACTGGCTTCCTACTCGTTTTTTGCCTCTCCGGACCAAAAAAAACCAGGCCACAGGGGAGCCGTTCATCCCTCAAAACGAAGCACGGGAGGGCAACTCGTTGCCGGGAGAGTTCAACATCCATGATCCAACAATCATATTAGATACCATACAATCGAATTTCTTGAATTGTTTGATTTTGACCAACAAAAAACACAACAAGTGGTGATTGGGTTTTGTACAGCAAAAAAAACTGCATGGAAAACAGGTTGGCTGCCCTTTCCCTCTTTCCTGCTTTCAAAGTAAGGCCTCTCTTTACCTTGGATAGTTGCTAATAGAGGCGGCTTCTAGTTTCCTATTGTGGCCAGTCCCCCAGTCTTCTCTTGTTGGTGTTCCCTTAAGTACTGTTGATGCTGAACAGAAATCCGGCGAGAAAGTTCAGTCCCACCCACCGGTTGGATGTTTTTGTATAAAAACCCGGCAATATCATGGGAAAAACCTACCAAAAGCCTGCAGGATTTCTGAACCATCAACAGTAGTACTGGTGAAAACCCGTGGGTTTCCAATCTTCACGCTGTTGATTCCGTGTGACGATTGGCAACCCAACCCTCGGATTAAGAAAGAAAAGCAATAGCAAACAACTGTGATATTCCAAGACCCCAACTTTGTGTGCCCATTTTTTAGGTGATAAGTAATAATCCAACATAGTGCTAGGCCATGCGCAATTTTTTTTGAAGTGCCTGGAAAGTGAGTGCTGAGTTTACTTTCACCCCGGAGGTTGCCTGGTGTTCTCAAATATGCAACCAGAAGTGCAAGGTTTTCATCTCGCATGCCTGGCTCAGCAAAGTACCTTGGACCAACAGATCTTTAAATCAAGGCAACTATAAATGTATTTGGTGGTGGTAGTGGCGGAGGCAGTCTATTTTAGGTATGTTCCAACCCTGATTTGGGAAGAATATCAACCCGTTGATAATTTTTTTAATAGATCTTGGAGCTGTTCTAATTCCATTAACTTTGATACTGGAATGTCCCCTAAAAGCCAGGATGTTTTTAGTAAAGGTGCATCTACAGTATCAACTTAAAAGCAGATCGCAATTCCATGAAACTCATGAAACTTGACCTAAAAGATCGTTTCTTACCTTCTCTGTTCAGCTGAAAGTAGATTCATCACATCGAGATCAAAGGGAAGTAGCTTCCTTGAAAGTGGTTTAGTTCAACATCCTTTACACAAAGTTGGACTATATATATTATATATAGTTGATGGTTCAACCAACCCATCTGAAAAGTATGCTCGGCAAATGAAATCTTCCCCAAATAGGGGTGAAAATAGAAAATAAGTATTTGAAACCACCACCTAGTGAAGTAGGTGTCTTTCAGTCACCTTCAACATGTTTCTCTTTCAACTGCAAACAAACTCAGAGACTGAGCATAAAAAACGTCTTTATCTGCATAGAAAGGACCTTCTTTTGCGTAGAACCTGCGTTGTTTAGCAGTTCTTCCGGAAAGTAACAAAACTATCAAGTTTCTTCTTTTTGGCACCCAAATCCACATATTTCAAAAAATGCCTGTTCGATCTTTTTCGCAACAAACGGGTGTTTGTCACAAATGCACTGGAAAAAATTCGCTATCTCAAGAGATTTGGGATTCCGCTTCCCATTCTTCCAACAAGATCGACCTCCATTTTCCGAGCTGTTAACCAAAACGAAACATGTCTGCGAGAAGAGAAAACCCCATGCTTTACGTGATGGACAGAAAAACTCTTGTTTGAAAAAAGTTGTTTTGTGCACATTTTTTTTCAATCCATAAAANAAAAAAGTTGTTTTGTGCACATTTTTTTTCAATCCATAAAAAATGTTCCACAAAATCAAGAGGTCAAAAGTTGCCAAAAAAACCCTGGGCGAAAGTTCATAAAATTCACCCATCTCCCACCGAATCCGTTTGATCCAGATACAAGGTCTTGATGCTGGAACACTTGCAGCCTGGCACATGAACATCCAAATGTCCCAATTGACGCTTCTTACAGGATTGAGTTGCAGGTGTGATTCTTCCGGGCAAAACGTAGCTTAAGATAGTAGGTTCTTTGGGAGGATATGTGATATAACGATGATAATGATAAATAAATGATAAATAATGATAATAATAATGATATAGATATTGATAAAGAGTAGACAATCAGTATACTGCCATTTGCTGGTAGAAGAAACAGTTCCTTGGACCGTCCCATTAAAAACGATTAGGAACTTCAATCCTATCTCTCAAAGAGGATATTTAACATCGACATGAACTCCATGTTGATTTCGATATGAACAAAAAATCCCACAAAAAATCCGCAAAAAAATTCGGTTTTACAAAGTTTCAAGGCGGATGGAAGCTTGCCTTCCAATCATACCAATTTTCGTTGTGGCGATTTGTTAGTTTCAGGGAGTGTGGGATCCATGTGATTGACTTTTTTCGCTTGTCATGGGAATGTAAGGGATTCATTAACCACCATCATCCCCCAAGAAGGCCTGAAAAAACGCCCTATTTTCTGGGGGGTTAATAAATCTGGCATTCGGGGATACCCTGAAAAATTCCCATTCTCACCAACCTCCTTTCGTGCCCGCCTCATCTTCGCTCCCAACGTCGTTGGGCAGCAACCAACTGACCACCTTCATCTTCACTTCCTGAAGCCATCAATAGAAACACCCCCAGGTCGATGCGTAGGAATTGTTCAATGATTTTTCTGAGAAATGCAAAAAACAAGATGGAAACCACGAACCCGGATGTTCACACGTTATTTTGAGATAGAAAGGCCATAATCAAATAACTGCGCACACATGAAAGGTGCGTTTTTCATCCCTCAAACGCAGTAAAGCGCCGCCAACTTGAAAAAGCACTTATGTTTGAAAAGGCAAAAGTTTTGAGTATGTGACTATGTTGGAGGATACAGGTATAGCATGATTTATCAGAAACGGCAGTCATGAAAACACCCTTGGCTTTGAAGTTTACAGGTTCTTTTGGAAGGTGAGTAGTGTTGAAATGTGTGCACAGTTTAAAGCTTAAAGGGGTGAAACCGCTGTAGGATCTTGTAGGTGCTAAGTTGCTGCATCTACTTCTTTGATTTCCAAATCTGGTCAGAATGTTAACTGATGGTTCCCAACACATCCCAAGAACACTTCTGCGGCTGTCTTGAGCACGGGCAAGCCGTGTATAATGACAATTCGGGACAATGGACCATCTCCGCTGCAGGCCGTCCACAAACTCGCCCACATAGTTTCAGGCACCCATCAAAGACTACTCGGGATCAGTCCAGGCCCTTATCTCTTGCAATTTGCGGGTTTCTCTTCAGCTGCAAGAAGAGCACGACTTACCTGACTTTTGACCCGCCAACAAGAACACTTAGAAGCTTAAAGTTTTCTCCTCTGCTACTTGGAAATGTATTTTCATCAATGGCAGCCCTTTCAAAATTTGCTAGGAAAACATACAATCCAAGGCACGAACCGCCAGTAACACCAAGCCCGAAACAGCTTCTGGTAAGACATCCTTGCCCATACCACTGGCCACTGCATCTGCTCTGTGCACGTTCGCTTCACCACGGAAAGAAACAAACTGATACCTGGCGTTCAGAAACTCAGCTTTTGACCAAAGGTTGCTGCATATGTAGCACTCCAAGTACTACCAAGTATACTACCTACTTATGTACTACAAAGGTTTGTGCGAATAACACCAAACAAGAAAAATAAAACTAAGACCATTCGTGCATCAAACCAAAGCATGTGAAAGGTTCACTTCACTACAGTTCCACGGTTGACTGCTCCTCCACCACTTTTCCTTTTCTTACCTGACTCTTTTCCAGTGCTTTGCATGTCATTGACTTCTTTGGGCTTTTTTGAAAACATGGACTTACATCGGAAGTTCATAAGGCAAATTTGATGACAGCACCGAGGCGCACGAGCCGTCGACTCATTTGCCGCAACCAAGGCGTAATCACGCCCCAGCTGCAACACACGAAAAAATAGCTCAAAACAACACTCTCAGGATGCCCAAAAAAATGATGCCTTGTTTTGGACATTGCAACGAAATTGTAAAACACACGTTTTTTTGCGCCACGTGCACGTTTTGTTATGGCATCTCTTGGCGCGATGTCTCACCACTTGCCAGCCGTCAGGAAACAAAACGCTGGCATGGAAACATTCGTTGTGCCGCAAAGACCCGCCGCAACCACCACAAACATGGCTCGGGCTCTGCACTTCCCGAACATGCTTGCACATGTCATCTCACTGGCTTCATTTTGACAAGAAAGGCTTCGAGTCAAGTCCAGTCACTATACTGAACACAAGCACTTCCGAACATGCTCATTCATGGCATAATTTCCTCTACATCATCATAATGGATATATCATCATTGAAACATAATGGATACACAAAGGTTTGGGGAACAACGGATTTGGAAGTCTTCAACGCAGAGATGATTCCAACATACTTCAAAACCTGAAGTTTCAGAATTTTCCAGTACCTACCATTCTTTTTCAGAATTCCTGACATTCACATAGTTTTAGATGTGGCTGATCTGTATGTCAACGTATGCTGGAATATTGACTCATCATTAACTTCGCAAGGCTATGGCCATGCTCATTCATTCCCGAACATTCCTCAGAAACCGTTCCGACACAAGCTCAGAGCCTGAAAAGTCTCGACGGGCCTTCACGGACCCACGGGCCCACGGACCGACGGACCCGAGCACGGGCCGTCCACGGACCCACGGGCCCACGGACCCTCCACGGACACCCCAGACAGAGGACCATCTTCGAGAAATTAAGGACGCAGCGACGACCACACGACGACACGACCAACACGACGCGAACACAGGTCCAACCCCAGACCCCAACTATAAACGGGAACCCTTCGCTACGCATCCGGGAAAAAGTTGGAAAAAGTTAGACTCAATTCAAGGGAGTCAAAACTATCTTATCCAATTTTTGTTGTGCAAGGTAGCTCTTCCGACTCGACTGAACGGCCCAACAGCTGTCCTTCTTTGGACATGATTGCACCTGGTCAAAGGTTGAGGAAAAATTCATAAAATTTGATAGAACCATGATAGAACCTGCAGGCTTCAGCAAGCATCAGTCTGCCACCAGCACTTTTGACACATCTGATTGCATAGCATCATCATTCTCATCTTCATCCTGTCTATCGTCGTCGTCATCATCATCATCATCATCATCATCATCATCATCATCATCATCATCATCATCCTCATCCTCATCATCATCATCATCATCATCATCATCATCATAGCCATCGTCATCATCATCGTCATCGTCATCATCCTCATCNTCGTCATCATCATCATCATCATCGTCATCGTCATCGTCATCATCATCATCGTCATCGTCATCGTCATCGTCATCGTCATCGTCATCGTCATCGTCATCGTCATCGTCATCGTCATCGTCATCGTCATCGTCATCGCATCATTCATAGTACTGGCATTCACTGTACTGCAGCTTTGAATGATGAATCTAAATTCTAAGAACCGCAATGTAGCGCATATAATCTCATTTCATACATACATCTACCTATCAAGAAGAAAAAAACATAAATAACTCAAATGCGAATTGACAAAGACATCTTGCGAATTTGCATCAAATCTCACGGGGCCCATTACCCCAACCATATCCTCTACCGGACCCATTCAGGTAACCTTGGGTGCAGCTCTTGGGGCGGCCGCAGAACTCGTTGAGGGAAGGGTGGATTTCTTGATACTCGTCCTCAAGATCTGAAACGACTCGGGAAATTCAACATATACCTGGTTGGTGGTTTCAACCCATTTGAAAAATATTAGTCAAAGTGGGAATCTTCCCCAAATAGGGGTGAAAATAAAAAAATGTTGAAACCACCAACCAGATACCCTCCCTGAAACTCACATTTTCCCACCTGAAAATGGATGGAAGATTAGTTTTGCTTTTGGGATGGCTTCCTGGTAGGTGCGAATCATCGAATCGTCAATATTCAGCATACAAATGTGCGAAGATCTTCCAATTTGGAGTCTGAATGATTTTTTGTTGGATGATTTTCAGGGGGATGCTATCTTCCTATTTGGATTCCGAATGATTCTTTTTCGATGATTTAGGATGGAACTGCCTGCTTGCTTCAAAAATTCTGCAAGCTGACATTTCAGCCCAGGTTTACTCTCAGTGTTCTGAGGCATTTCCCAATTTTTGTGATCTTGAGAAAACAAAATCGAGAATTATCAGGTCAATTTGAGCACAAAAAAAAGTCTGTTCATGCTTCATCTTCCAAACATCCATTTTTGGCTATCATTTTTCAGACATCCAATAACCAACTCCAGATTGATGATCGATTCCTAGAATCCACCTTACACCAAACAGCCAAGGAATCGGGTGAAACCCGAGATCTTTAGACATAGAATTTGAGGTATTCTTGGGATAAAAACTTTCAGACCTGCAGATCTAATCTCTAATTTGACCCGTTTGAAACATCAAGGTATAAAACTGGGAGCTTTTTCAGATAAGTGCGAAGTAGTGGCATCTGCAAAATTGACAAATCTCATTTCGGTTGATTACAGACCCACAAAAATCAACATGGAATCTGAACATGGAGCCCTGAAAGAGGAGATTCCTTTTGGAAGCAATCATTTTCAGATTCCATGTTCAATTTTGGGTCCCTTGTGAATCCTTGCGAAACCACAGCAAACCACCAAGAAGATACTTCACGCTGGTCCTTCTGTTGGGTGCCTCGAGGGAACTCGCCCTGACACCAACGGAAATCCAGTGCACTTTCATTGTGAACAAGAGCAATGTAGAGTAGTTCTGCACACACTTGTAGTGTGATTGTAGTGTGTACAGATTGTATCCCTATGATATTTTTTCCATAGGAGATGTTGATCATCATCATCATCATCATCATCATCATCATCATCAACAATTCTGACTGGCTGATTTCTGATGCTACCACACACCTAAGATCCATTCAGAGTGTGGTCATCGATCACCGATCCGAGCTCCGTCACTCCCAAAACGTCGGGAAAATCATAGGCATTTCCAGGATTTGCTTGTTCGTAACGTTGGAATGTACACCCCTGCAATTGAACATAGCCCCTAAAATTAGCCAATCCCAAAAGGAAACTCATCTTCCAACCATCATGTTTCAAGGGCGAGCTGTTAAATTTCGGGCGTGTACATGTTTGCCTCCATTCATTGTATTGAAATCTGTTTTCTCTTGGAAAATGCACTGGAAATTCACCTTTGCTGCACCATAGCACCAACCTTGGGGACCAAATATTAGTCAGCAACAAGTTCTCGCGACCCTTTTCTTGAAGGAAACGATTCTTTAAACCTACTGTTGATGGTTCAGGAATCCGGCGAGAAAACCACCTGGGATGTGAAAAACCATGTAAATAACGGGAAACACTACCGAGCTCAACTAGTTAGCCGGATTTCTTCCATCAACATGATGGTAAGCTTGAACTAGTCTTCTACAACTTTCTTGACCGCATCTGCAACACCATTCCCGAATTTCCACCCACTGTAAGTATAGATCAATTGTCACACCATGCTTCACTTTCACAGCTATGGCAGCTACAGTATGGACTAAAAAATACAGACAGACTTGCTGCGGTGAACATTGTAAGGGCTCTCTTGTGCTTGTAATCTGTGGTTTCACCATTCAAAAGTCGGTATGTTCAACGAAAATCAGCGGGGTCATCAGCAGGGAGATTTTTAAAGCTTGAAGGTCAGACCGCATGCCAACAAAAATACCTTCAGCCGGGTGCTTTCCTTTAGAAAATGTGGCAATGACTTTGCGAATTGGTCTTGTCAACCTTTGTCCCATTACAGGAAACTACTTGGGAACATCATCCCACCTTACCAGTA
Source organism: Breviolum minutum Mf 1.05b.01 (assembly GCA_000507305.1). Taxonomy (NCBI): domain Eukaryota; class Dinophyceae; order Suessiales; family Symbiodiniaceae; genus Breviolum; species Breviolum minutum. The sequence goes on from DF240112.1 coordinate 130,352, forward strand.
GTAAGTGGTTAGGATCACCCCCATTTATAAGCCATGAAAAGGCCAGTTGGAAGGGGTCCCACAACAACAGTGAGGGGACTTACTAACCATGGTGATCTTCCAAGGAGCCACCTAAATCCACCAATTTTTGCTCATGCCTTCGCGCCGTCTGCCTTGCCACAACCTCGCAGGCCTGTCAAGGATGCAAAAGAAAGATGGCGTAATTCATGGAACCTCAAAAGATACATGTCATGCTCGTGATGGTTCAGAAATCCGGCTAAGCAGTTAAGGTTGGTAGTTTATTGCAAGGTTTTGTACATCCCAGGTGGTTAGCCGGATTTCTTCCATCAACAGCATGTCTAGTATTGCTCGTTCTTACATCATCTCGTGAAGAGGAAGTTCGAATTGATCTTTTCCTTAAATATGGCACACCAGGCATCGGCCCTTTAGTCCAAATGCCAGACATTCATCCCGATGTTAACCGATTTTTGCTGGACATTCAGTTTCTTCCAAATATTGACTTTCAGGATGTTTTGAGGTCTAAATCCTACCTCGGACAATATTTTGGACGATATTTTGGATGATTTTGGAGACTTTTCAAAGCAAGTTTGGGTATCGTAGCACCTCCAGACAAACTTCCTGCCTCTCCACTGCTGTGCTTGCACATCAGCCGTGTCGGGGCGGACTAGCAGGGTGAGTGGAAGGTCGGATCTTGACGTGAAACTCACCCTGCTTCATCTATATGGAGTCTTGGTAGGTCCAATAATTTGGATCGCCATACTTTCTGTTCGATGTGTGAAATGCACCCCCCCCGGTTTTTTGCTTCACAAATGGGGGTCATGCCTCTGATTTTGACATATGTTGCGTTCATCATCAGACATTGATAAACGAACACTAAATGTGTGTATATATAAATATATATTTACACAATTCCAACAAAAAACTGGCGAAACCAAGACCATCAGTATGAGAGAGGCCAGGCAAATCACCCAAAAAAAAAAACATGCTCAGATGTGGTTTTCATGTAGATGTGGTCCTTTCGGCTGCACTGAAACTCCAATTTGGCATCCCTGGCCGCACCTTGGACTTGACAGCAGGTGCTGCTCCTTCCTCCTGACGCAGCGGAAAGTTTTGACATCTCCGAAGTGAGATTGGTGGATGGTCAACGAATAGATGCATACGATTTTTTTAGAGCAAAATTGAGCTGTAAACCATTCATGATTTGGGTTTACCTTTCCTTCCTTTACTGAACAACGGGGGGGCTGATCGAAAATACCACAAGTAGTGTGGAAGGGCCAGCTGCCTCCACCCTTTTAGTTTTCGAATCAGCGAAATTCACACCATCGTATCCGGTGTAGCTGCTGAAACCTTCTTAGAACAATGTCCAGCACAGCTCAAACCTAAAAAGTGAAGTCAATATCTATGTCTGACAAGTGTCATCCTCCTTACCATTTTTTTTGGGAACGATGGAAAGAAGATCGATCTAATCATCCGTTGTTGTGAGCTTGGAATCTGAAACGAATTCCAGCTTTTGAAGTGTTCCCGTTATTGAAACATTACCCGTTTTCCATGGCAAAAAGGATTGCTGGGACAAGTAAAAAAAACATCCAAGTGTTGCATGTTGACCTCTGTGGCCATTTTTCAGCCAAAATGATTCAAAGGAAAACATCCAGAAACACCCCAATCAGGATGGTTTTTTCATGCACTTTCTTCACTCTCACTGTCACTGTCACTCCGAAATTTCGATTCTCGAACCTCGGAGGAACTGGAGTCAGACGAAGCCAATTCATCCAAAACTCGGCTTTTCCGTTGCAGTTTCGAAAAAATGAGGAACATACAGGATGAAGATCAAACTACATTATGTACGTGAAAGTTTTAATACAGATGCATACATATGACATATGTATACCAACATATTTCTATATATACACATGTATGTATAGATACTGAAACCTGGCCTCTTTATGTACACCAAATATCTGTGTGTTTCAAGCTATCGTTTTCTTGATTTGAAAGCCAAGTATTCTTACCAAGTGAGTTTGATGATATGCGTAAGGAAGGAGCATCTCGCGAGTCAAATTTGGGGGTCCGAAAAAGGCAATCAATTTGCAAAAAGCTAATCCAAGACTTCAGATAGATAGATAGATAGATAGATAGATAGATAGATAGATAGATCCATAAAAAAACACACTTGCCTACTTGGTAATCCAGTCCTTGACCCCCTACAGTAAACTGACTACCACGTTTTCTTGAAAAGCAACCATATCAACCATTTCCACGATTCCAGTTCAACCACCTTGAGCCTTCAGACAACTTTGCACAGTCTTCTTCTTGGGTGGTTTCGAAAGGATAGGATCTGCGATCCGTTCCCCTGGCATGAAGTTCCTTGGCAGCTGGCAGGGGATGAGTTTTCCACACGTTTGGAGATGTCCTGTGAGGTGATTGAAAGATACGAACAGGTTTGGACCTATGAAAACTTAGGTCCATTGGTTTTCACCGAGGACCATCTGAAAAATATGAGCGCGGTTGTCAAATTGGATCATGTTTCACCCCAAGGATGAAGGGATGAAAACAAAAAAAATTGAAACCACCAACTAGTCTTCAATTTCATGGATGAAACGCTCTTGTGGCGTCTCCAGAGATGGATTTGCAATCATTTCCACATAAATCCAAATCTCACCTGCATAAAAGGCAAACCTTACGAAAGTCCTTCAAAACAAGAGAGGATAGTTAGAATACGTGGGACGAGGCTTTTGACAATAGGAAAGGTCTCATTCGCATCTCATGGAGTCAAATAAAAATACGATCCAAGGCCATCTATACACCCCGAGACTATTCACCAACAACAAAGAAAAAGACTCATATCCAAACATTCAACACATCCCAAGTATCTAAGGTAATCCTCCACCTTTTCTCCGGACTCCCAAGATGAAATCCCTTCGTTGAACAGATATCTTGAAAATCGCCAAGTCTCACCGTAGCACCTGCCTTGGAAAACAAAAAACACAAGATATTAGAGACGGCGAAATGGAATCAACTATTAAGCGTATCAACTTGCCAATTTTATGCATCACAATATAACGTGTATATAATGTATATATATATATATGCATAGACGTACAAAAAGAATATGTACCATGTTGTTCTATTCTATGGCGCTATGGAAAATTCCATCCTTTTAAATCCACTGATTACTCTAGCCAAAAAAAACACATGAAAATAATTGACATGACATTGTTTCAACAGCTGTTTCTGGTTCCCTTAATAGGTGGTAGGTGATACATAATCACTCAATAGGCAATATATAAATGGTATATCAAGGGAAACCAGGAAACTCCATTGATTGTTTAGCGCAAATCTCATTTTAACCAAAAACTCTCGCGGAGTTTACCAGGACCGAGGTCAACGGAATCAAAGGATTCCGAGGCCCAGGCCAGGAGAAACAGTGTGGACCATGAGAACTCACTCCAGAGATGTTTAACAAATGATGCTCTTTGGATATGACATCCGTTTTTTGGATTTTTGTTTGGCAGGTTTGTAAAGGAAGAAGATCTTGGTACCAGAAAACACAGAAAATCTCATGCTTTCTGTCGCAGAAAAAATCCTAAACTTTTTCCAAGTACTGTAATACATCCAGAAAAAGCTATGATTTTTCATCCCCCCAAAAGAAGACAGTCAGTTTCCGCGGAAAAAAATCGACAATCCAACAAGGCCGAAAAAATAGGGACTCAACTTTCCGGAGAGGAGATGGTGATCCGATTCAAGGTGCATAGATCCCACGCAGCTGGAAGAGGCTCTGATCGTCATCTTCCAACAGCTGACCCATAACAAAAAGCTTCACCTGCCACACGCCATGGCGAAAAAAACAGTTAGTTTTCGGTAGACGTCTTGCCATCATAGGTGGGTACTGCATGTATATATTATAAGGTATATACACTATGCATGTACTGTACACATCTATATGTATCCACTATGCACATTCTGATGACACAAATCTGAAAATGAGTTGACTAGAAAACTAGGAGCTCGTGGGTTGCATGTCACTTCAAATGTTGATATACGTCTTGGTAACAGGTCACGGGCCTAGCATAAGAATCTATACATCAAAGAACATCTTTTCTTGAAAAACACGTGGGACCCGTGGGATCACTATGAACCTCTCCCACAGGCGTTTTCCAGGCATTTTCCACCAGGCTCACATCGAAGATTCTCTGCTTGACTAGTCCAAAAATTCTTTTACAGTAAATGTTGCTGCGCCATCCCTCCTTCAGGTAAAATGATGACCCCGGAAACATTTCAAGGCTTGCGAAAATGATCTGTAAACGCTCAACCCCCGGAAATCACCCCGCTTGAGCTGGCGGCTTGTGCTTGTTTTGGTTTATAAGATGTCAATAGTCTCATGAAGAACACTTCTACTCTATATTCATTCCAATTTTAGAAAGGTCTCCCAGATTGGTAATTTAGTAGTTAACTCATGATAATCATCTCCCAGGAAAAAAAACCTCCCTCACCCTCCGTTGGTTTTTAGGTCCCCCGTATTTGTAGCTCCCCAACGCCGGCACAGTTTTTGCCTTGCCTTACGCCGGCAGAGGATCACAGGGAATCGACCTTTGCCACAGCAACAAAGGTCGGGCCATGTACCTACCTTGATACCAAATGTCTTGATACTTGGACCGATACTTTCTTGGAAGAGTACATGTCATTCAGGAGTTTTTGGAGTATAGACATTCAGATGTTGCATACATTTTTATAGGACTATGTATTGTGTCTGACCATATTCAATTCATACCAACTATCTCCCTCTATCTTCTCAAATAGCTTCAAGCAAATCCTCTAGATCGAATATAACAAAATGACCAAAGAAAGCAACTGAAAAACCACTGACAGTTGACATTGGGATAGTCAGTCAGGATTTTGTTGCATGCTAATAATATGTGTGTGTGTATCTATATTAATCTATATATCTATATACAAGTTACATAAGTCCCCACCCAAAGATATACTATCACTTCCATCCCAAAAAGTATGGATCCAAAAAGTTGGATCAATTTCCGGACCACCAACAAAAAAAAACAACTCAACTCTCACTTTCCATTGGTTTTTCTGGTATTCTGAATTTTTGGGATCCTTATAGATGGCTGCTTTATTGCAATTCCTGAAAAAAAAACCTGGGGATTTCATCATTTCATCCCCTGGCCCTGAGTCTGCTGCGCAGGGTGGCTTTTCGTAGCTCTCCGACCGTGACCCCCGGTGGGAGGTGAGGTCAAGGTTGATGAAACGGGGGACCCGGCCGAAACTGGAGATCGGTCTCTCAAGAGTTGTTCTTTTCTGCTTCCCGTCATAGGTGGTAGGTGATATATATATATATATATTCACCTAATTGGCAATATATACCACTTATATACCAGGTATCTATTGCCAATTGGGTGAATAGATATCACCTACCGCCTTTTTTTGCGGGAACCAGGAAACTCCTGGTTAAGTCTCTCGGAAAAACAAGCTTTGAATCCCAATTCGATAAATCGGATAAAAGTAATGAAATGATATTAAATGGATCGATATGTAGCTTGGATCTACCCCCTTTTTCCAGTATCAGTGGCAAAATGAAGGGTTTTGGATGGGATTTATATTACTCTGGTGACTGTAACTGGGTGGAGGCGGAGTAGATCCAATATATAACCTTCCCCATTAAAGCAAGAATGCTTCATAATGCTTCTCTGAATTGTATAGTATCAGAGTAGAAGGGAGCTCCTTGGGAGAAATAAGATGGCAATCTTGTAGAGACATGAAAGGATAGTGTGAAATTGTCAAATCGTACAGGAAATCTTCGCTCAGCATGATTGGCACCCTGTGTTTGATTGGGCATCTTCCTCCTAACAGGAACAGAGATGGAATAGAAATCAATCTGGTTAACCAACATAGCAGCTAGAAAATCTAACTTGCTTGGAAAGGGAACACTTCATGTTTCCATTTTTTCCATTTGCCCGATTCCTTATTTTTTCAGATATGCTTCAAATTTGGCTTAGACAACATCCTTGAACTTCCAACCTGTGGATTCTGTGGATTTCACCCCATGGGATCCAAGTTTTCCCAGCCTCGCCCGCCACCTCGAAATGCAAGGGTCTTTCCTTACCAGTCTTCATGTCACGTAAGATTAACCTTGGAGTGGGGAAAAGGTGGCGAGGCTTTGTGAGCCTCATTTCTTTTCGGGTCAAAAAGTCTCAGGCGGTCGGATGAAAATCCGGCTTTAACTTCCAAGATTTCCAACCAAAAATCGAATCATTCCGAGCTCCAGAGGGGATTTCTCAAACTACCCGACCCAGCTCTCACCTGACATCTTGGCTTCTACCACCCATCTCCGATTTCCAGCCTGTTTCGGGTCCGAAATTCTTACCACTTTCGCCAGTTTTCGTTTTAAAAGAATCCTCAAAAACTGGTAAAAGTCTGAAGGTCGAAGACCTTCTTTTGACTTAAATGTCAATCCTGAGGTCTCAACCATGCAAGCTATCTGGAAAATCATCGACCCCCAAAACAAGATACAAAGAATAAATGGCGACAATCCCAATAGAAATCTTCAAAAATGCCCTCTTGGAGAAAAAAAAACTGCCAGGGAAAAAAATCTACTCGATTTTTGCTCTTTCTTAAATCCTTCCAAAACATGGCACTGAACTGATGAACTGAACAACTCCTGGAATTTCATTCATACATCCTTGTTGAAATCACAACCAATAGATGTCGAAAAAAAAATCGCAAAATCGCCATTTTCCGAAAGATTGAACGACAAACTCCCCTATCCCTCCCATCCTTTCGGGCAGGCGAATCTAGGCGACCAAACTCCAATGGTAACTTGGGATCTAAGCTTCCCGTAGGATGGCCCAGTTCAATAGCTACTGGCAAGTTGGCTACCAATTGAGGTGCCTGGTGACTCGGGCTCCGGGTTCGAAGAGTTGAGGTCGTTTCCAGTCATAGGGAATTTTTCAAGAGAACAAATGGTGGGTTTGTTTGTTAATGGCATAGCTAGATGTCTTCTTGTTTCGATGGGGGGTGTGAGATTTTCTATACAGTACTGGGAAAAATGTTGTTCTGGGGCTTAAGGTCCAAGGTTACCAGAATCTGAGTCATCTATCTTCAAGACTCAGACTTTGGCAGCCTTTGGAAGGTGTCCCTACTCAAAGAAAAATGGACAAAAAACGGGTCATTTCACTTGCCAGGAATCCAAGCTTTTGTTCAACATACCCTCTGATACATTTACATGACAACAAACAAACCAGAAAATATACATTATATACATATCTTAAAAAAATCATGTACCTTTGAACTGTCTAAGATTTCTTTCTTTAAAAAATGAGAGATCATGTCCCACTGCCATGCTTGTTGTTGACATCGGACGGAAGTTTCAGATTGACAACAGAGTTTCAGACTCTAACCTTGCAAAACATCAGGAGTTCTGACTCAGACCTTCAACCCTCAACCTTCACCATCAACCTTCAACCAACCCCTACCATCAACCCTACCATCAACCTTCAACCAACCCTACCATCAACCTTCAACCAACCCTACCATCAACCTACCATCAACCCCTCCATTTCTTGCAACGAATGGCACCATCTTCTCCAAGAACTGGGACTCGGTAACGGTGTCCGTTTCCCGCAGTCCAAGCTCCGTCAGAAAGGTGTGAGCAACGGCATCCTGAAAAACACAATTTTCGGGACACAAAAATCCCAACCGGTAACCAAGTCGTGAAGTGCTAAAGAAAACCCATCTGCACTTTTTTGAGCCTCACAAAAGTAAACATGTGATTATATGATCACTAAGATGCTGTAATAATAAAGTGTAATAAATATATCCATTTTTTTGGGGGTAGTTTTTTGCCCCTGAAAAAAGAAAATCTCTGGTTTAACCTCACCTTGACACCACCGTCCCCCACCCACCAAGCCTTGGTCGGTGCATCTGCTGATTTGGCCAGTGCTGTGTGAAAAGTCGTGACCACTGCCAGGGTCAAGGTGGGCACATCCACAAATCCTGGCTAAGCCGCTCTGCTCGACTAAGTCGCTCGGTAGGGAGCAGCTATAACTTAAACACCATGACTCTACCGACCACCCAGCTGCCTTACATGAAAATATCCTTACGTTACCTTACCTCTCTGAAACGAAGAAAAACAAATTGCACCCCCAAAAAAAAATGGAGGGATGGTTGGATGGTTGGAAGATGATTGTATAGTTTCCTTTTCAACGAAGAAGGTCTTCCACCTGGAAGCTGCAAACTGTTAGGTTTCAGTGTTTTTTTGAATGAAAATTTCCAACTTCCAACTTGGATTTTCAATGTGACAAGTTTCCCTGGGAACAGAATCTCCTGCGACCAGAAGGAATCACGAGAGGTTGACATGTTGAAATTGCGTTGAGTCGAAAACACTTCGCAAAAATTTTGTTGGTGCGAAATCAAGAGCAAAACTGACAGACCTTGCTTCTTGGAGTCCCAGAAATGAAACCAGGCGACTAACTCGTCCTGGCCGAAGCGTGAAGGGTAGTTCAACAAGTTGGGAAGCATGATGGGCACATCCAGTGGGGATAGGATGTTGCCACAATTATCCCATCTCCAAAAGGGTTGGCGTAGATACAATTGCATTTACTTGGGAGCTTTCAAAAATATCTTTCTCAGCAGTGTACATTAAAACTCCCGGGACATACATCGAATATGAGCGCAAGGTTTTGTCTTTAAACCACTGAAAGACAAAAATGAAAAATGACCATGGACAAGGACTTCTTCATAGGGATTTGGGGGTCAAGAGGTCAAGTGATCGCGATTACTCTTATCTTTGTCACTCTCAACAAACAACATGTTTGCATACGGATAGGAACCAGAAAAGTGATAATGACAAAAAACTACAACCATATGATAAACAATCGAACGTACAAATTTCAAAACACACATTGCTTTACAGACAATATGTACATGCTCATCTAATTTCAATGTATGGCTGTGGCTCAAAATGATGTTTTTTTTCCCCGCTTTATTCGACGGGAAAGAATTGGAACAAACACATGACCAAATCTTAGGTAAGAAACCGGGAAAATTTTCGAGTCACAGACACCATATGTGTAGAGATGTTGGTACATATAGATGCATTTGGCTATTGACACATACGTGATATGTGTGTGTGTAGCATGTATAACATGATATATATATATATAATTAATAGAAAGAGAGATTCAGAAAAATAGATTACCCTTTGGGGAACGAACATATCAATATCCCACCTTGGTTTATGAGGAAAATCCTTATCTTCAAAGGGTACTGGGAGGGGATCTGTTCGTTCCCAGCTCCCTCAGCCGCCGCCTGTTTGGAGTTCCGGCAAATCTGCGGCGGCCGTGGCCGCGGACTTTGCACCAGGCGGCGGAGCTGACGACGGATTTGTGGCAGTAGGGTGTTGATGACCTGGCCGACTGAAATTCGACGATAAGACAACCATGTAGAGCCACGAAAAAAAAACCTACTACTTTCCATTGAAATACCTGGTTGGTTTTTTTAGGGATCCTTTATTTCATGGTTTATGAAATAATCCCTATATAATTGGGTAGGATGTCATCCTCTAAATCCGCCGGCCTTACCGGCGTGTCTAGTGGAATGGGGCTTGATGACGGATTGCTTGTCTGTACTTTGCTTTTGCTTATATAGTCTAAGCTAAAGCTGATAATGTCTTTGGGGCGCGCTTTTACTTCGCCTAAAATCAC
>DF240113.1:0-137791 GCA_000507305.1 Breviolum minutum Mf 1.05b.01
GTTTGTTGACCTGTGCAAACAATTCTCATCCCAAACCCTATCTTGATGTGCAAGGAACACCTGTGGCAGTTGCAAGCAATCATCGGTGCGCTCCACTGATCTTTGTAACTTCTCAATCTTGGAAATGTCCCCAGCCAAATGTTGGTTATTTGCATTCAAACGGAATGGGAGGAATGGCTCTGCTCGAGGGGAACTTGCTGTCACTGTTGTCCAGCCTTGTTGCAACACAGAAGACATCTCCAAGCAAGTGTGGCATTTCTTTGAATCGGAGTGGTGGGTTTCAGCTTGTTGTTTCTGCTCAACTTTCGAAGCTGGTTGGAAGGGATGTGCAGATACGTCTGTTGACCTGTGCAGACAATTCTCATCCCAAACCCTATCTTGATGTGCAAAGGACACCTGTGGCAGTTGCAAGCAATCAAAGGTGCGTTCCACTGATCTTTGTAACTTCTCGAATCTTGGAAATGTCCCCAGCCAAATGTTGGTTATTTGCATTCAAACGGAATGGGAGGAATGGCTCTGCTCGGACTCGAGGGGAACTTGCTGTCACTGTTGTCCAGCCTTGTTGCAAGACAGAAGACGTCTCCAAGCAAGTGTGACGTTTCTTTGAATCGGAGTGGTGGGTATCAGCGCAGNATCTTTGCCTGTGCAGACAATTCGCATCCCAAACCCTATCTTGATGTGCAAGGAACACCTGTGGCAGTTGCAAGCAATCGACGGTGCGTTCCACTGATCTTTGTAATCTCTCAATCTCGGACATGTCGCGAGCATGAAGTTGTCAATCCATGCACCAAAGGAAACGAAGACACAGCCCTGATCGTGCCCCAACAGAAGCTCTTGCTACACAACATTCATGCACTTGGAAAGTCGTCCCCGAGCGAGCGTGACAACGGAGTTTCCTTGTGTCACAGTGGTAGATTAGATCAACACGCTTGTTTGATTGAATCTTTCCAAATGCTGCCTCTTGGGCACAAGGTGAATTTGAGTTGTTTGACCTTTGCAGACCGGTCTGATCTTCAGTGCCATTCGGATGCGCAAGGCAGTGCTGGCTGCAGCTACTTGCATGACATACAAAGGACGGCAGTACTGTCCCCTCGAGTTGCATTTTTGGAAGGGAGGAATGCATACATGAAGCCTGCTGTTTGGAAAAGGTCAATCCGACAGTTGGTGAATCACCTGGACTCTGACGGCAGTTGTTTGCAAGTCCTGCTTCCGTCGCGCTTGGATGCTCGGAAGGTCGAGCCAGGGTGCTTCATGTTGGGTTTGTTGCCGTTCCAACCACGCACGTGGCCCAGTGCCCAGGGCCCGAAAGCAGCGCAGTTTGCGCTGCACTTCACCAAGGTAATTGCAGTCGTACTGGATGCTGCCATGAACGGCTACGCAACAATACCTCGGGTTGAACCACACTCGCATTCTGGTGCCATTAGCAAGCCTCCGACATCACTCCAGATGCAGAAACCCATACATCAATCCCAGGATAGGTGCAGAAGCAGATGCTATCGCATACGCACAACCCAGTATCACCAAACATCTCAAGCTGATACGCAGGGGCAAGCAGCACTGTCCCATGCTATCTTTGCCCTGGATGCCCATGATACCATGCAGTCTACTTGGCCTATGATGAACATCGCCGTGGAGATTGCTGAAGAAGCTGCACTGTTGCATGGAGAAGCCGATGCTGTAGCCGTGCGGTGTATCTGCCGTTTGCACTATGTATCATTGACTTTGTCGATGCTGCGCCTTTCATTGGCACGACTTGCACGACCGTCTCCGGTCACGGCAGCCTTGGCCTTTGCGCAGTCCTCCAAGTCACTCATGCTGGCGACCAATGGCTTCCGAGATTCACGTCATCAGCTTCCGCAGCAGCGATGTGAGGCAAGATCTGGGTCAAAATGGCGTTTCAAGGAAGCTTGAGATTGATGAGCAATTTCTAACATTACTAAGTCAGGTTCAGCTTCTTTGGGAGAACTCAAACGCGTTGACAGGTGACCAAAAGAAGACAGTTCCGTGCAAACTTCACCTTCACAGTCACCTTTGCCAGAAGAGTTCCCTGTAGAGAGAGGACCATTGCCGTCTGCCCTTCATCCCAGGCAAATCAGGCGCGCACCCCATGATTGAATGTTGGATTCTGATGATCACTTCGGGCAACCCCCTTTTTTTTGGTAGGTCCTGGCAAAGGGGGTGACCAATACTTACAAAGGGGGACAAGAGAATACTTGAAGGGAAAAGAAGAAGGAGCAACCTGAAAACAAAACAGGAATCAGCTCCAGGCCAGTTTCCTACTTGTGTTTGTATTCAGCTACCTTGACCTTAAAGCAATAGCATCATTCCGTACTATTTTGACCACAGAAAAGGACCATGAATTGCATTGAAGTACAAAAAATGTCATGGGAAGAACGCAGAGCAGAGTTTCAAAATTTAGCAGCATCGCGAAGTCTATTGTTCAGGGCTGCGTTCCCTGCATGCAGCACTGCCCCACCTGCCGCACCCATTTGCACAGGTAGAAGCAGGACAGTTTTTCCTGACGTCACTGGTTTGCATTTGGTGTCTTATTTATGTTTGTTCTGCGCGACCGAAAGTCCCCAGAGCAGTGTAGTTTGAACAATGAATTTTCATGAATTTCCGTGCTGTGCCCATTGGTTTGAGCTAGAGGCTTGGCAGTCAGATTTCCAGAACAAAAAAACGTCGGAGAAAATGACAACAACGACAAGGATGGCGCATATGGCGAGCCTCAGGACTTTTTCACCCATTATGATTGGAGGTTTCATGGGAAGGTTTCATGAATTTTATCTCAAGTGGTGTTACTCCTAGCAACATGTGGGTTGGCGTTCGGGGGGTCGGGTGAGTTTCAACAAATCGCTGCTCATGACATGAAAGTTTCTTGGAAAAAGCATTCAGCACCAGGATCCCAGGCTGGAGTCCTACCTGGGAATCCCCGCCCTCTGGCGTCACGAAGAGGAAGTGAGAACCTCGGGCGGTCCGAATGGTTGCAAGGATTTGGGGTCGTCAAGAAATTCTGCATGTTTCTGATGAATTCGCTCTTAGAGTCGGGAAGCTGTGATTTACGGTCGATGCCAAGTTTTGATGCATGGTTTTCTGGAACTTTTTTCTCCACGATTTAAGGTCACATACCAGCAAAGGATGCGAGAGACGGGTGGCTTGATTGAGGAGTGCTGAAAAAAGCACTGACAAGAAACGGCACCGGAAAAAAAGGTCCGGGGGGGTCGTAGTTGGAAGGTCCTTTTTTGGCCCCAACTTTCACTAAAGTCTATCTGAGCCGCTCATCTACTTGGATGATTGGATGATGAAAAAAGTGGTCCCAAATAAATTCCTCAATTGGCACCCGCTGTCTTGATCCATTTGCAGTGTGTGCTTACCTGACTATACATTGCCTCAAAATCAATTCCTCAGCTGTGCTCACAGATTTGTCCATCGAAGCATACAACTCCAACAAAGAATCCAAACTCCACGAACAATGCAAACAAAAAGAACTAAAAGAACAACCTTCTTTTGGGGTGGGATTTTAGGGTTGCAAATCCCTGGCATGGGCATCTGTGGCATCCAACTTGCAGTCTTTGATTTGACAATTTCGCCATGGCGAGAGTGTTCTCGTGTGAAGTGCCTGGCACCGAGGCTGCCTCTACTTTGCGACTGTTGTTGAACTGCCAAGTCTGTCTTTCTCGTGAGTCTTGAACTAGAGAAACAAATTATGCAAGAAAACCCGATATCGGGTTGCAACCCCATTTACACTGGTGCATCTACGCCAAGATCATCATACTCCAACCAAAACATCTCAGAACTTTCTCATGTCAAAAATCCCAGAAGACCGAAGTTATTTATTCAAGAGTCATTGCTATAGATCTTCAAATCCCTTAGCTTCCCAAGAAACACATGAGGTCTTTTTGTAAAAACGGCACTAAGGCTCAATTTTCAGCTGAACTTGAACCATGTTTTACCCCACGCCAAATCAATCCAACGAGCAACATGGGGTCATGAAATGGGAGCCATTTTGAGAAAATCAAACAAACACAACAGACCTGGTGCATTTTGGAAGGACATTTCCTTTCAAAAAAGATAGTGCATGTTGCGTTTGAGTTGGTGTCATGTGATGACCGCTATCATTGGTGGATTTTTTTTTGGGAGGTTGTGGGTGAAGCAGATGGAGCTATCATAGGTTGCCCAGCTCTCACCGAGGTCAAGCAGTTAGTCGCCGAGTGAAGGGAACGACATAGTGAGATCTCTTGACAAAGGCTCCAGGTATCCGGATAACTCAGACATCCGCAGATTGTTTCTAATGTGATGTAGACTTTTGGTTAATAGACATGCAACATTCCTTGCAACATGATGCATGCTGAGCGGCTCGAAGTTCCAGGAAATGACGCCATTGACAAGTGGCCTTGTGGCGGAAAATGCGGGAAGTCTCCAAGTTTTGTCGTCAAAGATCCAGTTATATAGTTGTTTGTTTGATCAAGACTCAGTAATATGGCAACTTCCAGCGACGATGTGAACTGCCCGATACTTGGACAATGCACACGCCTACCGAACGATTGATATTTTTGGATCACTATCATTCTGCGTTTTGGTATTTTTTAGTTTTCCTTTTTGGAAATTTGGCTTCTGCTGCCTGGACTTTTTTGCTTTACCAGTCAGGGCGGAGTTTTCCAAAGATTCTCCACGAATGCTTGTCATGGCACAGCTGGCCCGAGCTAATGTTCCCGGCTGTTCGACGGGATGGACCGTCCCGCCCATGCATTTTGCTTGCAAATGAAGGGGAGAGGTTTTGAGTGAGCTATGGGGCAGTATCCGCGAGTGCATCCAAGGAGGAACCCTCAAAATTCACTAGGTTTTTTCTATCAATCATATCTCCGTGGCTTTTAGGGTCCCCAACTTTGGAGATATCCACATATGGATATAAGAGAGAAAAAGGACACATTGTCATGTAACAATGTCATGTGTTTTAATTTTTCACGAATGCCGCCCATATTGATATTGGAAACCAAAAATGATGCATTTGATAGACGTTAGTATGTCAGGAATTTGCCAAATTAATCGCTCGAAGCCAAAGAGGACCTCAATTTCAGGGGGTTCCAATAATATCCAATGAAAGTTGTGATGTTTGAAACCATCCAACTGCCAATGGATCTGGATGTTTTCCGAGGCACGCCATCATGATGAAGTCGCCCGGGGCTCTGAAGGGAGTGTTGATGTTGGAGCCAGACGTTGGCCATGCGATTTGTCACTTCTTGGGAGGAAAAACCACAGACATTTGTAGGGCGTCTTGCTTTTGTTGATTGGTTGGTTAGTTGGGGATATTGGACGTCTTTATTTGTGTTGGACAGGCAGCACTGCAGCACACTTCATGCCTGTCACCCTTTGTATGCCAAGTCCATGGGGCTCGATACTTTAAACACTTGTTGTATTGTGGTTCCAAGTATGCGCAAATTTGTTTGAAGTTTGTGCCAGTCTCAGGATAAGAGGCATGCTTCCGGCAGCCGGGTTGCCTCCGTCAAAGACGACAGGCAGGTAGTGTTCAATCAGCGGCTCATGTTTGTGTCGACGAGGGGGTTGAAAGTCGGGTGTACGGCGTACATATGTGTAAATAGTAGCATATCCATCCTTGCCCTCAAATTGGTTTGATTCTCCGTTTGGATGCCACTTCAGGCAATATCCAGGTTCACGAAGCGCAAACTTACCTGGGCAACTGGGCATGGAGAATTCGATAGAGGCTCGCCGATTGACTGACATGTTTGGGTGAAACAGACCTTCACATTTCAGACCTGATGAACTTTTGGTATCAGCAACGCATCCCAAGGAGTATTAGCTGTATCTCCTAGGCTTGAGATCCCCTCACATGAAGATCGTTATCAGATTATTTGGTGGGACTTCTAGGGCACATTCTGTCCAGAAACCACTTGCTAAAGACTTGCCCTGCTGCCAGTTTGGTGAAATCAACTCGGAGGAGATGCCAAATGAGCAGAAGGCAAGCAGTCATTTGCACACAGATTCCTATAGGTGTCTTCTGTATGAAGCAGGAATTCAAGTACTCCACATTTTTGATGTATGACTTATGACTTATGACAATGTCCGATTTCGAATCATTTCATTGGTGTATGATGTTGAGCTAGGAATCCCCACTGAGATGAAAGTTTCTAGATGCGCTTTTGAACGCCAATGCACTGGACTTCTGCGATAGAAGTTCAAGGCAGAGATACCTATGATGAGAGACTTCTTTTGGAAAGAGAAGTGTTTCCAAAATCTCTAGACTCACACATTGAGAAGAAAGGAACTCTTTGTAGAGCTGAGGGACATGCACTTTTGATGAGAAAGAGTCACTGTGCAAAAGAGATAGGCTTTGAAAGGTACAGATACAAGTTTTTGATCAGAGAGCCACTCTGATAAGAAAATCTGCAGACGTGTTAACATGTTTTGGACTTCAAAATGATTTTTCAAAATTAATCAGATCTCCACTTTGAAAGAGATACTGGCAATCAGATTCCCCACAACCCTCGACAATTATCGACTACCTCATAGTTGAGCACGCACATCAGTTTTGATTTGAAAAATGCTTCTGGATTTTCTGCAGGTTTTTGATGAGAAACCGCTTGAAGAACAGTTCGAGGCGGGGTTGAAACCAAGGAGAGCTGAGCGGAAATGATGAGAAGTGATGTCAATGTAGCTTTACAAACATCATTACTGGTCCTGTTGATGGTTCAGAAATCCCAGAGAACTACCTGAGATGTAAAAAAGCATGTAAATAATGGTGAATTCTCGATATCAACTGGTAAGCCGGATTTCTTCCATCAACAATAGGAACAGAACTGGGAAATTTGTTTGAAAGGCCGCAACAGTTGACATCAACACACGCCATCTTCTAGAAAGGATTGCGTTTTTCAGCAGGTACAGCAAGCAGCTTCAGAAGAGGTGGGAACTTGTTGTGGACCATCATTAAATTGGGTATAAAGGTACAAATTCAATTGCCTGGATCATTGCAATAAAGTCTCATTTAAGCCAAGGCGCACAAAGTACACTGAATGGGAAGTGAAGATGTCGAGGGGTTTGCATAAGGTTGCTCTGACAAAAAATCTCTAAAAACGTTTTTTTTTGCAGTTGTTGTTTTTTGCTGACAAGCAGTATACTGAAGTTATTACCCACGCAAGCACCTGTTGATCGCAACTTGGGGCAGGCAAAGGAGGCGATGTCGCTGCACTTCACTCTGAAGGAAAGACCTGCAGTGATAGCCAGTGATATACGAAGCTTTTATGGTGAGATTAAAGAAGGCGCCACAGATTGCTACGTGTCGTTCCCAGGCAAATTCCTGTCTGGTTGGGATGCATTGATTAATCCCAATGCTGATCACAAGCAGAGTGTGGCTTGCGTGTTTCTATGTGCACCCCAAGATGGACTTGGGAAGCATGCTGTGAATCCTGAAGATGAGTCTAGAGGCTGCTATTGCCGCACGATTTATGGTGAAAGAGATTTTGAAACCTTTGGTTATTTACACATCTTGCCAAAAGGATGTCGGGAAGATCAAGAGAAACGAGCGAGACAGAATGCCGAGTCCACTGGGGCCATTGTGGTTCATCATGACGAGGACAAGGAGAAAGCCAGACAGAAGGCTCGAAAAGTGTGGGAGAGCAGGAAGAAAGCAGCTTCGTGGGGATGCGCGTGGTTCCAAGAGTGGAAGGAACGTGTGGAACAAGCAGTGCGTTTGAAACAGAAATTGAAGGTGGTGTATTTTCCATTCCAAGTGGGTTTAGGGAAGGTGCAATGGAAAGATTTGCCTACAGCAGATCTATGGGATGGTAAAGGGTGCGGCGGTTCACAGAAGTGTGAAATCGCCTATTTGGAGAAAATGAAGCAAGAGCATCCAGATGAAGGATGGGATTACTGTGGCATTGATGTCGTTAGCTTCCTCTCAGGAGAATTTCGACCTGGGCAAGAAGTCAATGCTTTGGATGGATCGCAGTGGCGCAGAGCTGAAATCGTGCCATGGCCCAAGCCTTCTGCAGAAGATCCAGCCAAAATGGAGGACAGAGTCAAGTACACAGTTCGCTGCCAGGCTACAGGAAAGGAATTCACCACAGATCGAGTGCAACATGCAGATTCCATGCAGACGTTTCTTTGCGAAGTAGGGGAAGACCATTTTCTCGACATGCTGAAGCAGATCCTTCCCAAGAACATCGAATTGGTGAAGCATCATGATGTCATTCTCACCAGTGGCAAAACTAGTCTTGCAGTAGACCTAGAGATACAAACAGTGGAAGCGATGCAAGAGTTGCGCAACGCTGTTCTGAGCGAAAATGTAGAGGTTGCCATGAACCGCAGCTTGTCGTATCGGTGGCAACTTTGTATTGACAAGACCTACTTTTGCCAAAGCTACGAAAGACAGTTATTGAGATCAGGAAAGTTGACCAATCATCAAGAAGAGAAGTTTCAGGAGATCAAACAAGCTCAAAGATCTTCCAGTACTGTTCATTTGTCTGCTGTGGCTGGTGCAGGCAAAACCTTCATTGCCGTCCAGCTGGTGCTCGAGACATTCCAGCAGAACCCTTCCGGACATGTTCTACTCATTGCACCGTGCATCTCGCTGTGTTTTCTCTTCGTCGTGGGGCTCGGTAGGAGAGCCAAGGAGGAGAATATGGACTTTGACAGGTTGCTGGAAAGACTTGTAGTGATGAGCAAGCCTTATGATAGGCTCATGACCCTAGAAGTGGATGGAGCCAGAATCAAAACGACAAACAGTGACACCAGAGAATTTCTCTTGGAGGTATGTGATGAAGCCCAAGATGTGTACATTGATGTAGGTTTTGATGCGGACAATGGTGTAATGTCTCATCCTGTCTTGAAGGAACTCAAGAGTCATAGCAAACTGCACTTGTCCAGCCATTCGCAATCTTCGACTCCTTCAGATAGATATCGTCATTCTGTCGATGTCACTCTGACAGAAGTAGTGCGGAGCACCCAACGAATCGTCGCAGGAGCAGCTACATTTCTTGCAAGTGCCAGTGAGAAGCAGGATCTCAGATCTATTTGTCCAGCTGGCCCTCCATTGAAAACATTCATATTCAAGCCAACAAAAGACCTGAAGGAAACAAATGTTGCTGATGATTATGTCAAAAGCACAGTGGCTGCCATTTGGTATGTGATTCATGCTTATGCTGGACTAAACCTACATCAACGGCTTGCGGTTGTCGTCCCAGATGCAGCTTTTTTGAAATGGTTCAAACCCTCGCTGCTCAAGGAACTTGGGAGCCGGATTCCAGCACGAAGCTTCCGTTGCGAATCCTTCGAGAAATCTTTGAGCTGTCTTCCTTCAGATCTTCTTCCCAAACAAAGAGACATATCGAAGCAGGAGAGTGATCAGAGTGATGAGACTGAGATGCTTGTGGTGGATGAGATTGACAACAGCAAGGGTTTGGAAAGTTTGATTGTGATTTGTGTCGGATTAGATGCAAGGATTGTTGGTACACAGGCAGAAACTGCCGCAACAAGAGCACGATTATATAGAGGAATCACAAGGGCACAAGTGCAATGCATCGTAGTGAATGAGTATCTCCAGGGTGGCTGGCTTGAATTCTTGGGACTTCTGCACTTCGAAGAAGAGACCTTTGTTGAATCCGTTGGTATGAATGAGGTCAGCGCCGAAGCAGCAGCCACTGTGGTGACAACAAGGCCAGACGAGAGAGAGGAACTTGAAACATCTAAAGAAATACCTGGAGAACATGAAGGAGGTCACCAAAAATCCGCAGAAGTGGTGCAATCAACGGTGAAACTGGTGACGACTGAAGTCAAGGATCAGGGTCAGCTTGCGACGGATGTGCAGTTGGAGAATACTCAAACTTCGTTGGCAGGAAGTGTAACTGCCACGTCCGTCTGGGACACCGGCGAGAATGACACGTCTATCGCTTCGCAAATTCAGAAGCTGTCCTTCGACCCGCGCTCATCTCTGTCCAAAGAGGCTCGCCCGGAAAATGGGAAGTCATGACAAACGTACCAAGCCACCGGGTGCTAGAGAGATGGCAGAAGTAAAGGATGCAGGAACATAGGTCCAAAATGGCACAAAACAGTGGAAACTAGAGCAAATCATGCGGATTCGAACATGTACTGTTTTCTTGTTGATCAACGGATTTCTCCACCAAAGAAAAAGGGGTGTACCAAAAATGAAGCACATATTTGTCCTGGTGGTGAAACTGTTTGCATTGGCCAGGAGCTCAAGATCCTGATGGCGAGGTTTCCGGATGTGGGGAAGTTTTTGTTGGCCATGAGCAGGGAGGCCTTTCTTTCCAGGTCCAGACACTATGAGGGGAATCACTGGAAGGCCCGGAGGGTGGATGAATTTGAGACTCGGCGTCTGGTCCAAGCAGTGCTTAGAGATGCAGCTGCAGAGTTTGGAGTTGAGAATGAATGTCGTTTTCTCAAAGTGTTTGGTTACCTCACAGTTGTGGGAGAAGCGTGGAACATGTTGGACCTGAATCACCTAGAGCAGTTTGACCTAGAGCACATCGACCCTAACCTTCGACCTTTGAAGCATGAAATGACGGCTCACTGGGTCCGGCTCGCTGCCCAACTAGCCACAAAGCCCATTCCCTTGCAGCCTGGTCCAGTTGCCCTTCTCAAGAAGGATGACGCAGGCAGTGCGAATGGAATGGGAGTAGCCGGAGGTACACCAGGTACATCACCTTTTAGGGACCGAAGACTAAATGAATCTTTCAGGAGCGATGACTATGCAATGATGGCGCTTGGAATGAGATTCGCCGGCAGTACATCACCCTTTAGCAACGAAGAACTAAATAAATCTTTGTCGCGGCTGAATATGGTAGATTTTCAGAAGCCCACCAAGTGGGAAACATTTTGCGAAATCATCCTATCCCTGGAGTTCGAAAAACAAGTGCAGAGCAAGGTGGAAGCACTTGAAGAGGCAGAACCAGAGAAGTATAAACAATTGACACGTTCAGAGATTTCGCGACTGTGGCAAGTGCAACTGCAATTGTCGTGTGGCTGTGGAATTGTAGAGGTTGAAGGGTCCATTGACCCAGCGCATGTTGGTATTCTTGCCACTCTTCTTGGGCATCAGATGACCCATCTGCAACTCGTTGAGCTCAATGATTTTGAAGTAGAATCCAAGAGAGTGGCAGAATCTCTTGCACCTCTAAATGAAATTTTGATTCTACTGGTGACAAAAACTGGAAGATTCCATCAACTGGTGAAGAAACAATGTTTGCACTTGCAGCGACAGTTTCCCAGGCAGCTTCGCATCATCCTCAGTTTTGCTTGAGGTTTCGAGATGTTTCTTTTGGGCACCGAGAAGAAAAAACATGAATCACATTCGAGATTCTAAGTGGTGGTTCAAACTTCAACTGCTTTTGTTTCTTATTTTCACTCCTTACCTGAAGAGACAATCCAGATGTCCTTGGTCATCTTGAAGTGAGTTGAAACCACCACACGATGTTTCACGATCCCGTGTGGATAAGTCGGATAAGTGCTTTTTTTTTGCCCTTCTGCCCGAATACTTCATCGGGTTGAAATGGGCCACATATTTGATCGGTACCAGGTCTTCTCTGGTTCGAGAATTCAGTGCTATTTGATGTGCATGGACAGTTGCAAACTTGGAAGGTTTAGTGATTTCAAACTTGATAACAGGTATATAGATGAACAATGAACGACATGATGTGTTTGCTATAGATGCACTTTTTGGAATCTAGTTGGCTTTATAAATCGCATTCAGCGGTATTATTGTGTTCAACAAATCTATGCACTCCGCCATTGTATCCAGCAGGGCCTACAGCAGTCAAACTGCCTTTCCGAAAGCTTTTGCACTCAAACTGGTGATGTAGAGCTCTGCGAAGGAAAAGTGATTGATTGATGTCTGAAGCAGCTGGTGTTTCTTGTGCATGTTCCCATTTTTTCTTTCTGTCCCCTTCCCTTTGTTGATTCAACTAAATGCATACAATCAGGTTCGATCATACACAAAGAGGTTGGATCATAGTGTGCATCAATGTACAATGCTTTCAACTTGTCTCTACTGCAAGGGCGTGACGGAAAGACAGCACAAACTCAACAGCAAATGGATCGATGAATTGTATGTTTCTGCGGGTTTGGGATATGATATGCTTTATGTAAATGCTTTTACACTGTAACATTTTGCAGCCGTAAAATGACAATTTACGACCGTATGTTCAAATTTACGGCCTTAAAACACACTTTTTGGTCGTAACCGGTAATTTACGATCTTAAATCAGATTTGACGGCCCTAAACTGTAGTTTTACAGCCGTAATCAGTAATTTTACAGCCGTCAACATTAATTTTATCGCTGTAAAAGACTGTAAACAAGAAAATTCGTATGTTCATATAGCATGAAAAAATACATGTTTTGATATGTTCCTGACTAGTTCCCAATATCCTTTGCAGGACTACCTCACCTTACTGCGCAGGCCTATTCTATTTATCATATCATCTACGTGTATATCTAATTACATCTCTTGCAGGACTATAGTATAGTGAAACACCATTTCACATGCCAGTGGCTAAAACATAATTTTTTGGTACCAAGACCACTGTAAACTTGACGATCAAATTGCATGATAATTAAGTTTAAGATTTTTTTCCTTCAAAATGCGCTTGAACATGGGATGATGATCAATGATTTCAGTGTTTTGCACAGATTGTTTCAACGTATATTGACATTTGATCCGTTATTACTTCCCAGAAGTTACCACTGTTCCCCTATATGTTTTGTTATGTTTGGTTTATGTTTTTTTTTCACGTTTAGTCTGCATAAGTACATAGGTTTATGCTATATGATACATATATGATACATGGAGGTACAAGCCTCTCCCCATGGGCCTATAGAGTATGCTCTTGAAACAAGATAAATCATTCTGCATTTTGGCACTTTTTTCGTGTGCTTGCTTGAATGTTGGCTTCTGGTGCCTGGATTTTTTCTACTTCACCAGTTAGGGCTGAGTTATTCCAAAGATTCTCCACGAATGCCTGTCATGGCACAGTTGGCTCGAGCCATTCCCCGTTGCGAGACGGGATGGACCGTCCCGCCCATGCAGTTTGCTTGCAAGTGGAGGGGAGAGGTTTTGAGTGAGCTATGGGGCAGTATCCGCGAGTGCATTAAAGGAGGAACCCTAAAATTCATAGGTTTTTTTTTATGAATCATTTCTACTTGCTTTTAAGGTCACCATCCACATATGGATATGAGAGAGAAAAAGGACAAATTGTCATGTAGTAATGCCGCATGTTTTTATTCTTCACGAATGCCTAGCATATTGGAACCCTAAAATGACGCGTCTGATAGTCGTTAGTATGCCAGGAATTTGCCAGGAGACTAAGTAGGACCTACCCAACATAGTTTCGAAAACGAACGGCTAGAAGCTAAAGAGAGGACCTGAATTTCGGAGGTTCCAATGACATCCAATGAAAGTTGTGGTGTTTGAAAGCATCGAACAACAACTGCCAACGGCAACTGGATGTTTTCCATCTTTGATTTGCTGCCGAGGCACGCCATCATGAAGCCGCAAGGGGCTCCCAGGGCGGTTGACGGGTGTTGATGTTGGAGCCAGACGTTGGCCATGCGATTTGTACATCTTTCTTTCAATGATCTACCGGGATCTTTTGGTATAAAAAAGTCTTGGGCAGGAAAAATCCACAGACGTTTGTAGGGCGCATTGATTTGTTGTTAACGGCTTTATTTGTGTATGACTATCACCCTTCGTACGCCAAGTCCATGGGGCTCGATACTTGTATTGTGGTTCCAAGTATGCGCAAATTTGTTTGAAGTTTGTGCCAGTCTCAGGATAAGAGGCATGCTTCAGGCAGCCGGATTGCATCCGTCAAAGACGAGAGGCAGGTAGTGTTCAATCAGCGGCTCATGTTTATGTTGAAGAGGGGTTGAAAGTCGGGCGTACCGCGTACATATGTGTAAATGGTAGCATATCCGTCCTTGGCCCTCAAATTTGGTTGATTCTCCGTTTGGATGCCACTTCAGGCAATATCCAGGTTCACGAAGCACAAACTTACCTGGCCAACTGGCCAGCGTGAATTCGACGGAGGCTCACCGACTGACAAATTCAGACCTGTTGTACTTGGCGACGAATGCCAGGGAGTATCAGCTGTATTTGTGTGGAAGATCAGGTCTTTTCGCAGCTTTTTTTTTGGCCCTCCTAGGCTTGAGATCCCCTCAACTCGAAGCCCTCCTTATCAGATGAAGTGGTGTGAGACTTGTAGGGCACATTCTATCCAGAAACGACTTGTTTAAAGACTTGCTTAGCTGCTGCCAGTTTGGTGAAATCAACTCGGAGGAGAGGCCAAGTGAGCAGAAGGCAAGGGTGAAAGCAGTCATTCGCACACAGTTTCCTATGGGTGTCTTCTGTATGCAGGAATTCAAGTACTCCACATTTTTTGATGTATGACTTAATGACTTATGACAATCTCTGATTTCGAATCATTTTGTTGATGTATGATATTGAGCTAGGGATCCCCAGTGAGATGAACGTTTATAGATTCGACTTCTGCGAATGCGAATGCACTGGACTTCTGCGAGGGACACGAAACAAGACAGAGATACACATGAAGAGAGACTTCTTTTGGAAAGATACTCATGAAGAGAGACTTCTTTTGTTTGAAAGATACAGACAGATACACGTTTTCAATCAGTGAGCTACTCTGATAAGAAAATCTGCAGACGTGTTAACTTGTTTTGGACAAAGCGGTTTTTCAAAATTAATCAGATCTCCACTTTGAAAGAGCTACTTGTAATCAGTTTCCCCCTCACAACCCTCGACAACAATTATCGACTACCTCATAGTGGAGCACATCAGTTTTTCATTGAACAATGCTTCTGTATTTGCAGCGCAGGTTTTTGATGAGAAACCGCTTGAAGAACAGTTCAAGGCCTGTGAGAGCTGAGTGGAAATGATGTAGTAGTAAGCTTTGCAAACATCACCACTACGTAGGTACTGTTGATGGTTCAGAAATGCCAAGCAACCAGCTGAGATGTAGAAGGCGAAACAGGTGACATCAAGAGACGCCATCTTCTAGAAAGGATTGCATTTTTCACGTTTTTCAGCAGGTCCAGCAAGCAGCTTCAGAAGAGGTGGGAACTTGTTGTGGACCATCATTACATTGGGTTGTAGGTCATTGTAGGTATAGATTCAAAGGCCTGGATCATTGCAATAAAGTCTCATTTAAGCCAAGGCTAAAACTGTTGCACAAGTGAAAATGTCGAGGGGTTTGCATAAGCGTTGCTCTGGCAAGAAATCTCTAAAAGCATCACCATCTGTTGTTTTGCGGGCGTGTTTTTGGTGCTGACAAGCAGTATTGAAGTTGTTACCCACAATAGCACATGGATCCGCTTTCAGAGTGAGCAACTCCACCTGTTTGTCGCAACTTGGGGCAGGCAAAGGAGGCGATGTCGCTGCACTTCACACTGAAGGAAAGACCTGCAGTGATAGCCAGTGATATACGAAGCTTTCATGGTGAGATTAAAGAAAGCGCCAGAGATTGCTATGTGTCGTTCCCAGGCAAATTCCTGTCTGGTTGGGATGCATTGATTAATCCCAATGCTGATCACAAGCAGAGTGTGGCTTGCGTGTTTCTATGTGATTCCAAAGATGGACTTGGGAAGCATGAGGTAAATCCTGAAGATGAGTCTGGAGACTGCTATTGCCGCACGATTTATGGTGAAAGAGATTTTGAAGCCTTTGGTTATTTACACATCTTGCCAAAAGGATGTCGGGAAGATCAAGAGAAACGAGCGAGACAGAATGCCGAGTCCACTGGGGCTATTGTGGTTCATCATTACGAGGACATGGAGAAAGCAAGACAGAAGGCTCGAAAAGTGTGGGAGAGCAGGAAGAAAACAGCTTCGTGGGGATGCGCCTGGTTTCAAAAGTGGAAGGAACGTGTGGAACAAGCAGTGCGTTTGAAACAAAATTTGAAGGTGGTGTATTTTCCATTCCAAGTGGGTTTAGGGAAGGTGCAATGGAAAGATTTGCCTACAGCAAATCTGTGGGATGGTGTTGGTTGCGGTGGCTCACAGAAGTGTGAAATCGCCTATTTGGAGAAAATGAAGCAAGAGCATCCAGATGAAGGATGGGATTACTGTGGCATTGATGTCGTTAGCTTCCTGTCAGGAGAATTTGGACCTGGGCAAGAGGTCAATGCTTTGGATGGATGGCAGTGGCGCAGAGCCGAAATCATGCCATGGCCCAAGCCTTCCCCAGAAGATCCCACCAAAATGGAAGAAAGAGTCAAGTACACAGTTCGCTGCCAGAAAACAGGGAAGGAATTCACCACAGATCGAGTGCAACATGCAGATTCCATGCAGACGTTTCTTTGCAAAGTAGGGAAAGACCATTTTCGCGACATGCTGAGACAGATCCTTCCCAAGAACATCGAATTGCTGAAGCACCACGATGTCATTCTCAGCAGTGGCAAGACCAGTCTTGCAGTAGACCTAGAGATACAAACAGTGGAAGCGATGCAAGAGTTGCGCAACGCAGTTCTGAGCGAAAACGTAGAGGTTTCCATGAACAGCGGCTTGTCGTATCAGTGGCAACTTTGTATTGACAAGACCTACTTTTGCCAAAGTTACGAAAGACAGTTATTGAGATCAGGAAAGTTGACCAATCATCAAGAAGAGAAGTTTCGAGAGATCAAACGTTGGATCAGATCTTCCCGCACTGCTCATGTGTCTGCTGTGGCTGGTGCAGGCAAGACCTTCATTGCCGTCCAGCTTGTGCTCGAGACATTCCAGCAGAACCCTTCCGGACATGTCCTACTCATTGCACCGTGCATCTCATCATGTTATCTCTTTGTTGTTTGGCTTGGAAGACGAGCCAAACAGGAGAATTTGGATTTTGACAGGTTGTTGAAAAGACTTGTAGTGGTGAGCAAGCCTTATGATAGGCTCCTTACCCTAGAAGTGGATGGAGCCAGAATCAAAGCAAGTGACAGTGACACCAGAGAATTTCTCTTGGAGGTATGTGATGAAGCCCAAGATGTCTACATTGATGTAGGTGCGTACCGTGGTGCATGGTCTCATCCTGTCTTGAAGGAACTCAAGATTCACCGCGGACTGCACTTGTCCAGCCATTCGCAATCTTCGACTCCTTCGGATGATGGATATCTTGATTCTGCGGATGTCACTCTGACAGAAGTAGTGCGGAGCACCCAACGAATCGTCGCAGGAGCAGCTACATTTCTTGCAAGTGCCAGTGAGAAGCAGGATCTCAGATCTATTTGTCCAGCTGGCCCTCCGGTGAAGACATTCATATTCAAGCCAAAAACGAAAATGAAGGAAACAAATGCTGCTTATGATTATGTCAAAAGCACAGTGGCTGCCATTTGGTATGTGATTCATGCTTATGCTGGGCTAAACCTACACCAACGGCTTGCTGTTATCGTCCCAGATACAGCTTTTTTGGAGTGGTTCAAACCCTCGCTGCTTAACGAACTTGGGAGCCGGATTCCAGCACGAACCTTCCGTTGCGAATCCTTCGAGAAATCTCTGAGCTGTCTTCCCTCAGATCTTCTTCGCAAACAAAGAGACATATCCAAGGAGGAGAGTGATCAGAGTGATGAGACTGAGATGCTTGTGGTGGATGAGATTGATAACAGTAAGGGTTTGGAAAGTGTGATTGTGATTTGTGTCGGATTAGATGCAAGGATTGTTGGTACACAGGCAGAAACTGCCGCAACAAGAGCGCGATTGTATAGAGGAATCACAAGGGCACAAGTGCAATGCATCGTAGTGAATGATTATCTCCAGGGTGGCTGGCTTGAATTCTTGGGACTTCTGCGCTTCGAAGAAGAGACCTTTGTGGAATCTGTTGGTATGAATGAGGTCAGTGCCGAAGCAGCAGCCACTGTGGTGACGACACGGCCAGAAGAAAGAGATCAACTTGAAACATCTAAACAAATTCCTGGACAACAGGAACGAGGTCACCAAACATCCATGCAAGTGGTGGAATCAGCAGTGAAATTGGAGACAACTGAAGTCAAGGATCAGGGCCAGCTTGTGTCGGATGTGCATTTGGAGAATAGTCAAACTTCAATGGCTGGAAGTGTAACTACCACGTCCGTCTGGGACACGGGCGAGAATGACACGTCCATCGCTTCTCAAATTCAGAAGCTGTCCTTCGACCCGCGCTCATCTCTGTCCAACGAGGCTCGCCCTGAAATGGGAACTCCTGAAATGGGAGGAAGGGTGCTAGAGAGATGGCAGAACTAAAGGATGCAGGAACATAGGTTCAAAATGGTACAAAACGGTAGAAACTTGTGCAAACCGTGCAGATTCTCAGTGATCAAGCAGGTAGCAAGGAACATGTCTTCAAATGATGTATATATTATGTATATATTATGTATATATTATGTATATAAATAAATATATATATATATATATATTGTAGTCGAAGAGTTTCAGTTCCGGGGAAAAGGCAACAATGTCTTGTTTGATCAACTGATTCACAACAAAGAGCATTCGGTGATATTCTCCAGCAAAGAAAAAGGGTGTGGTACTGCATGTTTGCATTGGCCAGGAAATCAAGATCCTGATGGTGAGGTTTCCGAATGTTGCGGAGTATTTGTGGGCCATGAGCAGGGAGGTCTTTCTTTTGGCCCGGAGGGTGGATGAATTTGAGACTCGGCAGCTGGTCCAAGCAGCGCTTAGAGATACAGCTGCAGAGTTTGGAGTTGAGAATGAATGTCGCTTTCTCAGAGTATTTGGTTACTTCACCGCTTGGAGAGGCCTGTATGAGGTACAGGACTATTTTGAAGCTCAGGGCTTGGACCCTGAGCTTCGAAGTCGGAAGCATGAAATGACGGCTCATTGGGTCCAGCTCGCTGCCCAATTAGCCACAAAGCCCATTCCTTTGCAGCCTGGTCCAGTTGCCCTTTTCAGGAAGAATGATGCCTTTCCACTGGCAGTAGCTGGCGATACATTGACATCACCTTTTAGCAACCCAAAACTAAGTGAAGCATTGTCGATGGAATTTGATATACATTTTCATAAGCCCACTACGTGGGCACTATTTTGCGAAATCATCCTATCCCTGGAATTTGACGACTTTCTAGAAGTGAAGGTCAAGGTGTGGGAAGCGAGAGAAGCAGAACCAAAGAAGTATAAACAATTGACACCTTCAGAAATTTTGCGACTATGTCTAGTGCAACTGCAATTGTCATGTGGCTGTGGAATTGTAGAAGTTGAAGGGGCCATTGACCCAATGGATGTTGGGATTCTTGCCACTCTTCTTGGGCATCAGCTGACCCATCTGCAACTTGTTGAGCTCAATGATTTTGAAGTGGAATCCAAGAAAGTGGCAGAATTTCTCGCAGCTTCACGTGAAATTTTGATCCTACTGGTGACAAAAACTGGAAGATTGCATCAACTTGTGAAGAAACACTGTTTGAACTTGCAGCGACAGTTTCCCAGGCAGCTTCGCATCATCCTCAGTTTTGCTTGAGGTTTCGAGATGTTTATTTGGGCTCATGAATCACATTCGAGATTGTAAGTGGTGGTTCAAACTTCAAACTATTTTTGTTTTTTTTCACTCCTACCTGGAAAGACAATCCAGATGTCCTTGTCATCTTGAAGTGAGTTGAAACCACCACCGAGTGTTTCACGATCCCGTGCGGATAAGTCGGATAAGTGCCTTTTTTGCCTCATGCCCGAACACTTCATCGGGTTGAAATGGGCCGCATATTTGATTGGTACCAGGTCTTCTGGTGCGAGTATTCAGTGCTATTTGAAGTGCATGGACAGTTGCAAACCTGGAAGGTTTAGTGATTTCAAACTTGATAACAGGTATATAGATGAACAATTTTCAAGATCATGTACTTGCTATAGATGCACTTTTTGCAATCTAGTTGGCTTATGAACCACATTCAGCGGTAATTGCTGTGTTCAATAATCTATGCACTCCGCCATTGTATCCAGCAGGGCCTACAGCAGTGAAACTGCCTTTCCAAAAGCTTTTGCAGTCAAACTGTGATGATGTAGAGCTCCCGGAAGGAAAAGTGGTTGATGTCTGAAGCAGCTGGTGTTTCTTGCGCATGTTCCCCGTTTGTTTTTTTTTCCTGCCCTTTCCCTTTGTTGATTCAAATACATGCATATAATCAGGTTCGATCATACACAAAGAGGTTTTAATAGTGTGCATTAAGGTACAATGCTTCCAACTTGTCTCTGCTGTAAGGCTGTGACACAAAGACAGCAGCAAATGAACATTGGTTTGAAGCTTCCGACCGTCATTGGATTAGCTAAAATTCAACTCTGAAATCGATGGTGAAGGACTTTCAGCACTTCAACAGAACTCACTTTTCAACAGAACGGCGGAGTCAACTTCCACTTTTGGGGTTGCTGTCTTCGTCATCAAGCTTTTTTCCACCTTTTCGGGGGATTTCCGCTCTACCTTGGAGGGAGGATTCCCAAACCAAACCCTTCAAAACTGGCTTCAATTTCTCACTGCAGAATCTTCCAGGGGATATGTGAGGGAGAGAGGTGTGGATGTTTTCCGGGTTTTGAACGTTGCGAACGACTGGTGGTTGGTTGGGTGTGAATGCCCATGGATTACTGAAGCTGGTCAAAAACAATCCGCCTGATTTGTTGCAAGGTTGCCGTCTTGGGCTGACAACTTCATGTTTTGCATATGTCCTTACGATTCTTCATCTCAGAGGGTTCCAGAGTGCAGTGAGTATTCGAAGGAAAAAGATTATATAATCTATTCAATTCATGTGTTTCTTGTTTAAGGACTGCAAATGTACGGCTGTCCAATGGTCTTTTGGTTCAAGCCGTTCGAATCCGTTCTCCTGACTAAAAGTTGGAGTTCCCTCAAAAGCTGTCTGTCAACGTGGCTTGGAACGGTTGGAGAACCGGAATCCGAAAACAGTCGCCAAAATTTGATGCGGGGAAACCATATTGATATCAACCGACAGCCCCATTTGAGTCTGTATTGTGCATAGATTTAAAGATAAGTAGATGTAGATTTATATAGATAGATGTTAGGTCTAAAATAACTGATCATATTGCAAATGATGGTTAGATGGATGAAGAACTTCTGGACCCAAACATCTTGAGTCAGAAGCAAATCGAGATTGTGGAGGAGAAAAGGAGGACACATCCCTTGTCAGTACTTGAATAATGTAAAAACCGTTTGAAGCAGCTGGTGGATGGATTTTACCGGTCCATGGCCAACAGTTGGCACGGTGGGAACTGCCCAATGGCTTTCACACATAGCAACGTTCAGTGGAGGAGGGCAGTTTGATATGAATGCAACATCAAGTAGGAACGTGGCCGGTGATTTGTTCACGCAGAATGTGAACACACAGACATACAAAGCGTTAAACACATTTTGTATGAACATCAACTGGCAATGCTACTGGTTGTACTTGCCACTGGTTTTGTCGTTGCTGATGCTAGGTACTTTGTTGAATTTGGGAAGCCCAAAGGGTATTGTTGTCCCAACGTTGGACACAAGAGTCCTCTTGCATAAAGATATCCGCCAAGATCAATACCCTGGGTGTTGAAAAGCTTGTAAGGAGACAGTACGAGACCATAAACTAGTGAACTCCCAAACTAATCAGACAAGATATGTGTATTTGCATAGAATGTCAAACGTCTTATATAAATTGAAGTTGACTACACAAGTGTGGCCTTTGCCAACAGGTAAATGTCTTTCAAAAGGTGTGGCTTGAAGCAAAGACACATCGAAACGGCGTGTTCTGAACCCTGGCGTTGGACTTCTTCATAGCTTATGAACTGCTCAGTTTCTGGATGTTCATGAAATCCATCCATACATGGGAGAGAAGAAAAGTATACCATGATTCACCAGTTTTGTATATAGCTATAATTGCTATAATATGTCAGAAAAGCATTGATCAGTGGGATTTTCAGGGACCCCCCAATAATGGGACCCCCTTATGCTAAGCGGGACCCATACTATTCCCATAAGAATCCCTAATAAGATATGGGGGTCCCTGGAATCACCCTTGAATTGACGAGGTACTTGTGTGTCATTTTCCACCCTTTCCATTGTTTCATGGGATCCTTGGCTGGTAGGACATCTGTGAGCCAAGGCGATGATGTCTCGAATTTTCATCGTCTCCTTCTTCCTGGTGCCTGTCCCATGGCCTTAGCCCAATTTGAAGGGGGGAGGCTTCGATTTGCCTTGGCAAATCGTTTTTTTTGTTGAAACAAAAAAAATATGTAGCAAAATAGCCTGACTGGTGAGGGGACAGTGGTCCTGAATTGTCGTAGCAAACATACCCACATTATACCCATGAAAGCTCAAGGCGGGAGTCACGACTCCGAAGATGAAAGCTTGGGATTTTCAGGTTGAAGGGTCGGCCTTTTCCATGGAGGTGCCCCTGAAATTTTGAGGGGATTAGTAACAGAAACATGTCATCTCTCTCCTATAATACTTGGGTCGATGCCATTTTGAGAAAAATCAAACAAAACACACCAAACCTGTTGCATTTTTTGAACGAAAAATTTCCTTCAAAAAAAAAGTGCATGTTGCATTTGAAATGGGTGTTCATGACCCCTAAAGGTTGGCTTCTCCAACCCTTAACTCATTCTCAATTCTTAACCGGTTGCAGCCTATCCCGGGGCCTATCCCAGCCTTGGAAGCTTCCCCGCCACAAGCGACGCCGTGGTAACCCTAGACTCCAAGGTGTTGGCGATTCGAGATGCAGAATCCATGCGTTCACAGCATCACATGAAGGATGAAGATGAAGCCACAAGGGCTGAGTGTTGCGTCTGTGTCATGGCTTTTTTTGGAACAACAGGTGGGTTGGGGCGCTAGAGGGGTTTTTTGGTGCCATTTTGTTGATTCATACTCATCATTGGTTTTTTTTGGGTGGTTGGGGAAGGGAATAAAAAGATGGATATTTGAAGATGGCAGGTGTTGCGAAGAAACACTTGTGCTGTGCTTTTTTTTGTGGTTTGTGGATGGATAGTGAAGATCACGTAGATGGGAGTCCTACTGTTGATGGAAGAAATCCAGCTAACCAGTTGATATGGTAAATTTCCCCATTATTTACAGGGTTTTCAACTGGTTAGCCGGATTTCTCAACCATCAACAGTATCATAGGGATAGGGGGGGGTTGGGTTGGCCATTTTCCATGTATATAGATGGATTTCTAGTTGTCGCACTTATGCATCCCCTGCTCCCCCGCCTCCATCTCGGTGGGCTGTTGCCGAGGTGAAGCACGAGTGAAGGAAACGACGCTTTTGGCGGCAATCCTCCGATTGGGATTTTTTGTTTTGCAAAGCTTTAAAAAAGGAAAGTATATAGATCTTCCAAACCATCCTTTTTTAGTGTGAAACTTCGGTGTGTGTGTGTGTGTGTGTGTGCGCGTGCGTCTGTATCTGGAATTTTGTTGTGTTTGTTTTTTTTTTCAAAAAAAGCAAGCAAGACTATCTGGGGGTTTCCTAAAATGGTGGTACCCAACAACTATTGGTTTTCCTACTGAAAATGACCATTTTGGGGTGTTTTGGGGGTACCACCATTTTTTGGAAACACCCATCAAATCTCAAGCTTTCAAGAATTGGTTTCTGAAAATCCAACTTCAAGACTACTCTCCACTGTTGGTAGAGAGGCGTTTTTGGATTCTTGTCTTTGAGCATCTATAGAATCTCCACTGGAAAGTGAGGGGTTACTTTATGTCTTTCAACAGATTTTTTGTTATCAAAACTTGAGCTATGTTTTGTTTTTACTAAAAAAGATACCACACGCTATATGGAGTGCTTATAGTAAACCATAGTCGCAATTGGCCTTGATCTTGCCTTCAACTGCCCCAGATTCTCTGCGAAACTTGAGCCTCCGCCCCGTTACCGGTTCCAGGTGCAAGGTGGGGGGTTACTCCAGCACCCTTCTTGTTAGACCTAAAATTTTTACATTTGGACCATTGAATATCTACTGCTTGGTGGAAGATGAAATCCGGCGTTCACTCACCAGTTTTTTCGGTTGGTAGTTACTAATCAACCATCAACGGTATGAAGTGGAAGGTCCAGTGAATGGCTTGATAGAATGAGAATGCTGGCTACCCCCCCCACCCACCCCCAAAGCTACCTACGTCAGATAAAAAAGGGGAAAGAAATGAATTGCTTCACTTCGAACAATCCCCAGCATGTCATTTCAAAACATTGAAACACGCAACATTCTGTCTAACATTCTTTCTGACAGATCTTCTGACATTCTTTCTGACCTGTCTTCTGACATGATCGCGGTTGAGGTCCGGCACGGAAGGCTGAACTCACAGGATCGCGGTTGAGGTGCGGCACGGAACACTGAACTCACCGGATCGCGGTTGAGGTCCGGCACGGAACACTGAACTCACACGATCGCGATTGGGGTCCAGCAAGGAACACTGAGCTCACATCATCGAAGTTGGGGAAGACGAGGACGAGGAGGAGAAGAAGAGTAGGCGGAGGAGAAGACAACTCACATAAAATCTAACAACCCTCACCTGACAGGTGGGGAATAAGGTTATTAAGGAATTGGGGTGCGCGAGTTCAAGTGCCATCAACGTATCCAGCTGACTAGAAACTGGATGCCTTAATAAGCCCTTATTAAGGAATGGGATTGGTTGCTGATACAGCAGTTCTTCATATCCGTTTGCCGATCGATAGAGAAGGGCCCATCGAAGGGTTGCCAAAACTTGATAGATCAGGGCATGGACCAAACTGAATTGAGCCCCCTTCCTCTTAGTGAAGGGGTCCCACACCAAAGCCCGCACCCATACTATGTGCTGTCGGAAAAAATATTGCAAACTCTTCGTTACACCCGCTTCTGCCATCTTGGGGCCTTTGATGGGAACATCAACATGGCAACCTGAAATCCACATCTCATTACCCAATGGTCAGGCATGCTTAATAAGGGCATGCTTATTAAGGCGATATTAGGCTTACCCTATCAACCCCGAATAGCTTAATAAACTGTTATTAAGCTTCCTGGTTTGTACAAACATCATGGCAGAATTTTGGGCGCAAAATTGGTTTTATTAACCGTTATATGATAGTGAATTAAAAATATGTTTGGTCCAAAAAATATTTTCCAACTATTTAGAGTCTAATAATGGTTTAATAAGGGGTTAATAATCACATGTTATTTTTCCCGCCCTTATTTGTCTGACGTAGGTAGCTTTCCGGGGGGGGGGGGGGTAGCTAGAATTCTCATGATAGAAGGCTGCTTTTTGGTCGACCCATTTTGTGGAATTACATGGGTATTTCATCTTAAAAACAACACATGGTCAACTGCTAGTTTCAAGTTTCACCTTCATTCGAAGATGTGGGCCCTATATCAAGATTGTTGAGGCTCACAGAAGAACCCTCCTGAATTTGCCCCTGATGGAAAATTTTAGCGAAGATGGTCCACACTGCAAACAGAGATTTCCCGTTTGGGGAAACATCATTTTTTTGGTGTGCCTTTTTATAAAGTACATGTACATACCCGAGATACCAATAATCGTTTGCTAGGTGTAAAAAGATGGGGTTGGGTTGCGCGCATATAAGGACATGATCCAAATTTAGCAACGTAGACCAAAAAATGCTATATTAAAGACATGATATGTATGGTATGATATGATAGGATAGGATAGATGGACAACTTCCTCCATGTCCTGATGCGGTTAAAGCACTGCAACTACTGCTATATCTGGGATATCCATTGTACCAACTCTTGAAGATTTCTTCCAAGTATGACAGTAGGGTATTTTCAACATCCCAAATTAACATCCCAAATCTGAACGACTGAAGAAAATGAACCTCCCATCCATCGGTCGTTGGGATCCATCGCTTTAAGGATCCCAGGGAAAAAGTCCTGGCTTGGTGGACAAACCGAGGATAAGGTGATTTACGACGATCTCTGTGTATCTAAGCAGCACTTGGCCTTGCAAGGGTCCATTTTTTCCGAGTCTGGTTAAAATATCAAGCAGTCTTGTATGATTTCTCTGAACATACCAATGTTCATATGGAATTGACATTGCATATCTCGGAGCAATGAAGGCACCCCTTTGAGAGGTGGAAAAGAGATTTAAATCTGACCAGTTTGATTTCAATTTGTACTTTACCCTTCTTATAGTAGACCTTAATAAGGTATCGTTAATGGTGGCCCTGGAATGGAATGTACAACACCTTGTGAAGAAATAGGAGATATTAACATATCTGGAGATATTTCTGCGTCTCCCGAAACTCAAGGCAGTAACTACTGGTAGTACTCAAGTAAGTGGATCCATACATCATTTGGACGTGTTTTTCTAAGATCCAATTAACAAACCTTTGGAACATACCCCCAGGTGATCATGAAGGGAACCTTCACTTATGACAGGGTGGGGTATGCTCCAAGGGTTTGTTGGTAAGGTCTTGGTGTTTTCCTTACTGTGTCAATTTGGGGTGCTGAAGGCGGAAGAAGGCGATGATACGGACACAAAAACATGTGGTTCCAGTTGCAACAAGAAGATCAGTGGCCGTCCAGAACTGCTCCTTGGAAAAATGTCGGGTTGCAAACCACCGAGGGTTCATCGTGTCGTCGTTGCGGTTTTCTCAAAAGGAACACTTCAGAAAATCCAATCTTCAAATCATCACCTTTGAAAAGGCTAGGTTTTAATTTAGTTGGGTGTAGGAATTAAGGCATCAATTTGAAGGTGGGTTTTATAATTTCTGCACCCCTTTTCCCACCGGAAATTATTTTTTTTTGCTTCGTCCCAGTGTACCAAGCTGTTGGGTATATTCACCTTGTATGTACTCAAGCACTGGCTGCTTGTGAACAAAAAACACCCTGCATACACACCGGACCGGATAATCCGGACCTTAGTGTTGATGGTTCAGAAATCCCAAACAACCACCTGGGATGGTGCTAAAACCTTGTAAAATAACGGTAGATTTCAACAAACCTAACCTCAACTGGTGAGTGAGTTTGCCGGATTTCATCGAAAAACCATCAACGAGTACCGAGTACCAAACATTGGAAGTTTCTCCTCCAGTTGCGCGGAGAAAACGCACGTTTCAGGCTTTGCTTCAAAAAGGCGCAACGCACTTGTCGTTGGAAGCGCTGAGATGAAGTTGCCGTGGTGACGTTGGTAACTACCAGCGAAAGGGCGTAGTTCGATCTTCCTTTCCATCGATTTGTTGCAGCCCTTGAAAATGGCCCGGAATTTTGGGTGGTTTGGGATGTTGGAGGCTTGGTTTGAGGTTTTCAAACGGTTCATTCTTAGGTTGTTTTTTTAAGGCCCTTTTTTGTAAACGTTGACGAGGGAATTATATCATTGAGAATGCCAGAATGTTATGAGTTGCCATGAGGGCTCAAGCCCTCAACAAGTGGGAGAGAGTGTTTTCAATGTGAGTTTCTAGAAATTGAACACAACTGAAAATCTGGCGTGACCAAGACCAAGTTGAAATTCTGATGTCAAAGGTTCATAATGTTCCAGGCAATACACATCATGATATACTTTGTTTTGAAGATGTGAAACAAGAAAAACAAAATGAGCTTCCACAAAAATCCTCCGTCACAATATGAATATGTATATGTATACGTAAAACTGCAGTCGCCTAAGATGTATCTTTTGTCCCTACCAGAAATCCCAGTCGTTTACCAGTCGTTTACAAAACAACATCTTCAATGCTCCAATTTCGGTAAAAACTTTGTTTGGAGCAGATGCCATCGTTTTTCTGTTGGGGGGGGGCCGAGAGTTGAATGAAGGAACCCAAAGTACCCAAAAAAAAACGCGCAGATTTTCACAACACTATTAAACAATCAACACCAAAACACTATTAAAAAAAACAACACCAAAACTAAGTGAACACTCAGATCCCATTTCCCTTCACTTCATTTTGAACGCTTTCATTTGAGTCCAGAAATCCAAGCTACCTTAAACACCTTCGCCATGTATAGCTTAAGATGGCAAGGAGGATTAGGGGCAAGTCTTTGGGTGGATTGCTGGGAGATCATCCAATACTGTTGATGGAAGAAATCCGGCTAACCACTTGTGATGTATACTGTATACTGCAACCCTGTAAATCATGGGAAAAATTGCCTATAGAAGTGGTGCAAGGTTTCTGAACCGTCAACAGTATCATCGAGCTAACATGTGTCTTTTGCATGGAAATAGAGGAGAGTTCAGCTGTGACGTTTTTCTCCCCATGAATTGAATTGCAAATTGTCGACATTTACAGTTCAAGTACGTGACTTCATCGCCATCATCATTCTTCTCCTTGTCATTTTTGCTCATCATCTTCATGACGATTTTGAGTATTATGACTATAATTCTTTCATCTTATCATCTTTGAGCAACAAAGGAATCATATTTTCCAAGTTGACCAAGATTTCACACAAGTTCCTTGAAGATTTGTTTCCTCTGTTTGAGACCGCCAATCATCTTTTCCAGTTTTCCAGGAAGCGGGCTCAAGGAAATGAAGCAGGTTGGGTGGCAAAATTGGTTCATGGGCCCAGGCCATTCCCAACATCTGGTGATTTCTTCTCTTTCAAGGGATATTTTTGGAATGTCCAATGGGACAATAATGATTTACGTTGCTCTGCCAAATCCCTGAAAGTCAATGGTTCACCACCATTTTTTATGGGTTGGTTTGCGAGGTTCACCACTTTTTTAATAGTAAGGGTTTATCATCCACAAGGACCCATCATTTTTTTTAAAATTGGTGGTTGACTTCCAGGTAAATGTAAACGAAGGCACTTACAAAATGCTTGACATCATTTCAATCTTCAGGTTGAAGTGCAGAACCCTTCACAAAAAAAACATCAATTGGATGGCCCAGTCGAAGCTGGTGGGGTTGGCCCCTCCCCTGAACACATTCGAAAGAAATGCCTTGAAACCAATTTTTGCCGTTTTGTCAGATGTACAAAGAAAGGGCGGAAACATCTACCTTTTTTTTTGAGCCCATGTTAGTTGTTGTTGGGGTGTAGTTACTTGAACATGTAGATGAGGGAGTGATTATCGTACCTTTTGTTGTTGCAGCTTGGGCTCCCCTTAAATTTGATTTTCATTTGGGGTTGGGGGGTCAATGATAGACATATGACCTGTGTATCTAGCATCACCACTTTTTGCATATCCTTAATCAATGATCCCATAATCCAAGCTATTTCAACTGCTTGAAACACAATGTGTCTTCACTCTATGCAGGCTGTTCCTATTCCGTTGGCACCTGCCTCTTTGCGTCGGCTATCTTATTGGGAAGCTTGGTGGACCAAGAAATGTAACGAAAAAAAACCCAATTTCGTGAAGGCTTGGGGGATGAGCCTCGGGGGGGGCAGGCTGGGAGATAACTGAGTGGTGGGCGGAAATTCTCAATTATGCATTGTGGCTTCATGAACTGCTGGTTACTACGGATGCTGGTTCATGGAACTCCCTAGAAAAAAAATCAGAAACCGACCTTTTTTTTCTTTGAGCCACGAATTTAGAGCATTCGGAACATTTGGAATTTCAAGCATCCTATGTGTGACGAAAGAAGCAGAAGATGAGCTCAAAAAGACTGGAAAGATGACAAGTGCAAGAGAGGAAAGAGATGGGAAGACTAGAGGCTGGAGCCAAGACACAAAGAAGGAGCGCAACAAAAACATATCAAAAGAGACCAAATGACAAATGTTTTTTCTGTTTCCCTCTCCCCGCTCTCCCTCTAGGTTCGGCAGATGGGAAGAGGTGTTTTTTATCATCCAAATTCTTGTTGAACTTTGGACACCGCACAAATGGGGCCCACATAGCGTTGGGAGCACTAGTATTCGGGCCGGTTCTTCGGTGGATGTGAATGGAAAGACACAAATCGCGTGATAGATTGGGGTGCCCGACACTGTCTACACGCGTACCATCTAGGATGGAAAAAGACGTATACGTTTTTTTTGGACTTCGTTTCATCCTCTTAGGCAGGATGTCCTGTCAACAGAAAGGTCAGCGAGTCGGAGTTGTTTGTGAATTGAAGGGAGTTTGATCAAAGTCAATTGAAGTCTTCTGTTTTGATAACTTGTTGTTGTGTGGATGTTGAAAGTTTTCTCCAAGTCCCATTCTTTCACGATTTGAAGCAACGTGTCTGGAAATGTTGTCATCAATGGGCATGATATTGATATTCTCATTGAATTGCTTGTGATCAAACATCAATGGTTGCAGATGTTCAAAAAATTGATGCATCCTCCTTGTTCCCTTCCAAAATCATCACTTCCAGGTGAATTTCATCACTTTTTTTGACAAAGAAACTCGCAGCCCCTCCAAACAGGGATAGTCAATGTGAATCCAAAGTCCCCTAAAGGAGCATGCCTTTTTTTAGGAGGATTGGTCAGTTTTCACACCGAACTGACCCTTGTAATGCCAAAAAAATTCAGATCTTGGTTGAAAACCCCATGACTTTTTTCAACCCTTTTTTTGTGCTTCTCCAAGGATTGGTCAGTTTTCAATTTTTGGACTACCCAGACCTTGCAACGAGCCTTAGCATGTTGCCTGGTTGAAGTTCTGTTGGAAAAATATGCCCCTGGTTGACATGTTTTGGACACTTTCCAAACAGACCTCCCGATAGAAAACACCAAAGTTCAGGAATGGCAGGCGCCATCAATGGTGTAAATCGTGGAACGATAGATCCACATGGAATTGAAGATGATCTCGTAGATAAACTATCGCTGATGTGGTGTCTTTCTTGTTTTTTCTTGCTTCAAATAGTAGGATTCGAGGTCTTTTTCTTGGGAATTACTTTTCTGCACCGGATGATGGCTAAAAAAATCCCTCATCTTCAGTGATTTGAGCGGTGACATATCTCCAAATGTTTTTCCGCCGGAAACATGGTGCGGGGTGCCTGCTCTGGAGCTTGGTGTTCGGGAAAGGTACCCTTCCCTGAAACTGACAGTTCGCCCCTGAAAAGGCCTAAACACCCCAAAAAAGGAAATGATTCCAAGCAGCAATTTTCAGGTGCTTTTGCTGTTAGTTTCAAGGAGGGTTACTTCATCACTCCCAAATTTTCAGCTTTCCTACTGTTGATGTTTCAGAAATCCCAAGGCCAACCACCGTTTGGATGTATGAAACCACTGGAAAAAAATGGGATTTCAACTACCAACTGACCCTTTGTCAAGGTCCAGAGGCGGCAAACCCATGGCACCCGCGAACGTGGCGAATGTCGCCTTGTTGCGTGAAGCTTCCCAACATGTGGAAGTGATGAATGTCACAGGACGAAACTCCAAACTTCCTTCGGAGTTGGGTGGGAAGCGTCTTCTTCTTTTTTTTTGCAAACAGCTGTGTTGTTGTTGTTGTTGTTGTTGCTGCTGTTGTTGTTGTTGTTGTTGTTGTTGTTGTTGTTGTTGTTGTTGTTGTTGTTGTTGTTGTTGTTGTTGTTCTTGTTCTTGTTGGGGATATCCAAATTTTTTTACATCATGGAAATAGCTAAATGCCACTGCTTGCAGTGTCCAACAGCCTTGGTGGATAAACCTCCAAGTTGAAAAATAATCAAAGGATTCAGGGTACCTCATCTTTACTGGTACCTTGGTACCTTATAAGGCTTTTTTTTGGGGGGGTGGGGAATTCCCTTATATCTAGGGCCGAAAACTGCTTAGATCACG
Organism: Breviolum minutum Mf 1.05b.01; assembly: GCA_000507305.1. Classification (NCBI taxonomy): domain Eukaryota; class Dinophyceae; order Suessiales; family Symbiodiniaceae; genus Breviolum; species Breviolum minutum. The sequence goes on from DF240113.1 coordinate 31,549, forward strand.
GTGAAGGATCCCTCCCATTTTCGGGAAATCGCTTTTTCGGCATGGCTGAAACTTCCCCTTCACCTTTCGCAGCACCTTGGAACACTGATGAAAAAAACCCTGGTTATGGTGGCATCACTTCCGACATTCAGATGTGTTGCGAATTGCTAGCGAATTCACCGGAATTCACTGCCAGGACCGGCGAAAGCGTCTATCCCAGCACCGCCCTCCACGTCGTTCCCGCCGCTTTCGATGACAGCACGACCCACCGCGGTGGGGATGTCCATGAACGCGGAGCAGCCTGAGATGATTTGGTGCTTCGCAAAAAAGCTTAAGATTTGGTGAGGGAATGATACTGTTGATGGTTCAGAAATCCTGCACCAGTTGATAGGTAGTTTATCCCTTTATCTACAGGGTTTTATACATCCCCGGTGGTGCAGGGTTTCTTCCATCAACAGTATGAAGCTGGCAAGGGAACTGAACCAGTTTTTCTGGGACCCCTGGGAAAAGGAACATCATCTTCAAACATACCTTGGGTGGGGATATGTTACTTCCCAGGAGGGTATCCATCCAAAAACTAACATCTACACAAAAGATGATGCTTTCCAATGTTTCCACAACTCCATTTTTGGCAGCTGCCGCCGCGGCCAAAAATGATCTTGCATGATTTGCCTCCAACATCAAGACATAAGTGGATTTGGCTGTTTCTTGACATTTTCAGACCCACCAGCAACGGATTCTACATTTATTTCTTGAGGTTCCCCAGTTTTTTTTCTCCAACAAATCATCCAAGTTTGCTTGTTGTTATCGTGGGACTTTCAAGGGGACTACTGTTGATGGTTGAGAAATCCGGCGTGAAAACCATCTGGGATGTTCCTGAAACACGTACATAATAGAATAGTCACCACCTATCACTGAACTGGTTGGTGCTTTGGTTTTGATTTCTGAAGCACCCACCAAAACCCAGACCAAACGAGATTTCAGGCGGTTTTTTCTTCCCGGAAAAAAAACGGTTTTACTATGGCTGGAGTCATTTAATATGACACCAACACAAAACAATTCATTATAATAGGGGAAATCTCTCAACTATTCCTAGCCTGCCCTCAACTAACAGGACGTCGGTATAGTACCAAGCCAAACAATGCATAACAATGCAGGGGGAAATCCCTCAAAATTGCCATACATTTGTATTTTTTGATTCCCCCCCAAAACAGGTGATTGAATGATCCCTGTCAGATTGAAAGGATCGGTTTCCCAACCCCTCAAGAAGGGTGGTGGTGGTGGTTTCCTACATTTGCATTGTTTGATTCCCCCCCCCCACACCCCTTGATGGTTTGAGGTACCCAGATTTAATGCCGCGCACGCCTCACGATGCCCCGGTGGATTTGGTCATCGCCGCTTTTGCCGAGAATCTGGGTGACTTGGTACGGCAAACGAAAAGGGGCTATCCAAAAACGGAGAGGGTGAACAACAAAAGATCGAAAAAAACACATGTTTTGTTCGCTAGAGGAAAAAATCATCCAGTTTTGGATGTTTTTCTTTGCGGGGGTTTGGGTCAATGGAGGGGTTCTGAAAGATGCATGGTGGATCTCTTTAAATGACAACAATTAAAACCATCTTTAAGAAGTGTTTTTTTTTTGAATCCAAATTTCATCACGCAAACACCCAGCGGCCCATAGCCGACCATTTGCAACAAAACTCAAGATGAAGGGTTGTTTCCAAACAAAAACTTGTTTTTTTTTGAAATCCGCATGTGTATCTGTAACAATATATGCACTCCGGTAAACTAACATAGCACATGGAAAATGGAGCCTTTAAAGATGTATTTCCTATTAAACATGAGGATTTTCCTAGCCAGCTATGTTAGTTTACCAGAGGGTATATATATATATATACACATAGAGACATTCTTTCAGTTTTTCAACTTTTCAACTTTGGGATCTGAAAATTCAGGGACTTGATGGGTAGCTAGGGGATCCTTTGATTCGAACACGTTGCCGTTGAAAAATTGGATCCAGGTTGGATTGATACCATGATGAGCTCCTTAGCATCAGACTATGCCTTGCGGCTGTATTGCAAAGGCTTGGGAATGAAGGGAAATCCACCATGCTGGGGGGGGTTTGGTAAGTTAGTTTAGGTTTTTTCAACAAAAACATGTGTCATAGACCCTTGGGATTGTAGGAATATTTTGTTGGATGAGATTTGGCGACAAAACAAAAAATTACTCAAAGCTTCGGCAAAGTACAGCAATGTCGACCTCTTGACAACAAATACCCCGCCCACTTTTTTCAAATCCACAGTACCCCACCCCAAAATTTATCGTGTCCCTTGAAAAGGGACTATTTCAAAAGGAAAATAGTCTTCGAACCACCATCTTTTTTTGGGGGCGAACTGTCCGTTTTCGGGGAAGTATTTGGATTTTTAAATCAACTTCCATTTTTTTGGGGGTTTCAGGTTTCAAATTATTTGTTCATACTTTTCATACTGTTGATGGAAGAAATCCTGCACCACCAGTTGTATATGCATATCCTAGGAAACATGGGATATTCTCAATATCTACTGGTTAGGCGGATTTCTTCCATCAACAGCATCATACAGTGACTCGGGTTGGCATCATATAACTTGGATTTGTTTTCTACCATGGGATTCATCACCATTTTTCACCACCATCTGGGGTATAATATTATCTAGGGGGTAGTTTCAAAGTTTGTTTACTTTTACTCCTATCCTCGGGGAAATGATCCACTTTGACGAGCCTATTTTTCAACTGGGTTGGTTCAACCACCAACTAGTTGTGATACTTCCATTTTCAAAGTATAAAACCTGAAAACTAGACATGGAGACCCAAAATGATGGTTTGGAAAAGGTGGACTCCTTTAAGATATGGCCATTTTTGGTATGTTAGATTTCTGGGCTGTAAAACCTGAACGACATCATCCTTCCATGTTGTTTTCCAGGCGATCGGCTTCAAGATGGCAGATGTTTACGCATCCACAATTTTGGTGGTGAGGAATATGCGCAACTTGCCCCCCTGGGATTTGGTTGATGGGTAGATGTTTTATATTTTTAATGATCTTTAATATATGTAATTGATATGTAATGTATAGATATATAGTATAAGATATATATATATATATAGACATGTAACATATATCGTTGTACATATATGTGGTATATATATATGATTGTAATATGTAATATATATGATTATGTATATATAGATGTAATATGAAAATAATACATATACATATATGAATACACATTATATATATATATATGTACATGCATCTTGCAATGCTTCCCCTCCCAATAAAAGTGGAAAAAAAAAGAGGCTTTCATTTTTAGTACTCGTTAACTTCATTTGCCACTGGGACGGGGAGAATCCCAACATACCCATTTTTTGCTGATGGGAACGCACAAAATTCTACCTGAAAGGCTGAGTTGGTCCTTGAAATTACGACTTAGGTTTTGTATGGCTTGAGTCATTTCCAAACAGGTGTGACTTTGGAGGTAAAAGATGGGTGAACCGTGACAAACAAGTTATCAAACATGATTTTCCCTTCACAACGATGTTGATTTATTTAAAGAGGTTTTTTGCAGCCTCTGAACAAAGGTATCTCACCCACATCACCCACTTCTATGATCAGCTGGCGCCCATCACGGTCTTCACTTTGGGATCCATCTACGATGGAGGTTGGGATTGGATTAAATGCCGCAAACTTCATTTTGCTACTCGGCTTGGATGGGAAAAACCACCCGAAGTTTAACATGGTGGGTTTTTCCCTGAAAGTTCCCATGTTTGGAAGCTGGAAGACGATCTAAATTCCTGTTTGGGGCCGGAAGGGAAAGGGAAAAGAACCTTACCTTACCAAAGACCCCCTATTTGTTGTCCCAGAATCATTTCACCAAACCTCCCCCTGAGGTCTTGAGCAATTTGGACACCGCCGAAAAGCGTTCTAAGTTTGGGGGCTTTGTGACGATGGCACATACCAAACCTGATAGCTTCATGGAGTTTGAAGGCGCGGCGTGTTGACAGCCTGGGGAGATTCACCAATTGAGCAATGAAAAAAATCCTGGTTGTTTAGGGTCTATAGGGGATTATACTCCTAATTATGTGGGGATTCTCATGGAGTTTGAAGGCGCGGCGTTGCTGTCGATTCACCAAGGATTTTCTGGTGGTCAAATGGATAGCGCCCTTAGCGACCCTTATAGCGATCAAAGGTTTCCCCCAACAAAGGTAGTTGAGGTTTAGGGAAATGGGATTCACCTTATTTCATATAAATCTAGGTTGGTGAAATGATTACCATTTGGCCAGAATTATGGTTACCTTACTGGAAATGTTGGTAGATTTCGGATATCCCAAATATATAGTCATACTTTTTGTAAGCCAAAATATCGATACCTTTGCCTAACCAAGAGCATCAATTTTGGCAAAAATCCAGTTCTGCGGGTGAATCATGAATCCGTGGCATGGGTGACAGTTGAAGTTTTCAATGCTCTTTAACAGTATAGACTCTGGAACTTTTCTGAAAAAAAGATCTTCCACATTGGAAATAGATATTTCCAACCCACCCTCCTGGGAACTAACATATCCCCTGGAAAAGTAATTTTGAAGATGCTTTTCCTTTTCTGAAGGTGGGATAATATGTTAGTGTTCGGGGAGGGTAGCTATTTTTCCAGATATCCAAAAGTTACCCTCTGGTAAACCAACATAGTATGGAAAAATCCCCATTTGCAATAGGAAATGCATCTTCAATCCGGGTCCATTTCCATTGCCATGTTAGTTTACTGGAGGGTCTGAATATGTGCACTGACTGTGGGATGCTTTCATCTTCATGGCTCTGACTTAATTCTACCGAGCTCCTACCGCAGGATACTTTAAACTGGGTGCCTTTGGTAGCAACTTTTTTTGGGGCCTCGTGCTTTTTACCGGGTGGGTATCGGGAATATCCGGACTGAGAATATACAGATGGCCCGTGAAATTTGATGGTTTTTCAGCTTGGAACTGTAGGATTATCTCGTAGGATTTTTTGTTTTTGATGCGCTAAAATCTGCCATCAGGTTTTTGATTCCAAAAGTTTAAAGGTTAGAGAAGAAAATCTGATGCCAACGGGTAGAGATTTCCACTCACTTGGTACCTCAACTTGAAGTACCTGTCAACCTACATGGTAATTTCATAAGTGTATTTCCTATTGAATGTGAAGGATCTTCCAGCATCATTCTACATTTACCAAAGGCTTCCCTTTCTGAAGGTCGCAAAGAATAGGATGAAACCACTGGATTGTTTGATGGGGAACGCCCCTCAACAAATAACTGTTTGTTAGACTTAACCTAACTTAGTAGGAAGCATCAGGAAGACTTGTTGGAGTGTAGAACTGTATGATAGAATCCGAACAGGTCGTCAGGTTTTATGCAGCTTTACAGAGACAAAGTGGTGGCTGCTCCGACTCCATTGATAAATTACTGGATGGTGGTTTCAAATATTTTGTATTTTCACCCCTACTTCGGGAAATGATCCAATTTGACTAATATTTTTCAAACAGGTTGAAACCACCAACTAGATTACTACTTCTTCATAAAGTCATTTTCGATGATTGGCCGAATATGGCAGAAAAAGTACCAGTACCTGATGATTTGAAATCCCCTTCAACTCAGGATTTTCCAAAACACAAACTGCTCCAACAGTACCAAACTTTTTTTTCATCCCAAAACCACCAAGGCAATGGTTAAGACATGATTTCTTACTTTACGGACCCCAAACTTGGTAGTGACGAGCCAACTCATAATTTTTGACAGAAAAAAACGGGCTGAAACCACTAGCTACACCAGTGTGAAAGTAGATGGCACAACTCCCAAAAGTTTACTTTCGTAAGGGCCCATCATGAACCAATTTTTTCTAGAGTGGCTATCCCAGTTACTGTAGTAAGTTGTTTGGGCATCACCCCCATTCATGTCAGCCATTTTCATGACCATTTGGAAGGGGGTCCGATCCAACCCGATCCTTAGGATACTTCCTACTAAAAATGGGGTTCTTAGCCACATACAACTCCTGGGTCCCGATCTTCCAAGTACCCAGCAAGTCTTTCCCCCCAATTTCTCCAAAACAGGGGTGGGGATGGGAACCCTTACCCTCCAAACGACGCTTGCTCGGTGAACCTCGGTGTTTTTTTTCAATCGACCCCGTGACCCAGATCGCTATCGCAATCATGCGGGTGGTACACCAACAGAATCTTGCAAGGCGAGTTTGAGGCCCTTGTCGAAACTGGGACCTTTTTCGAAAACTGGGAAAGGTGGAGTCTGAACGTAAACCCACGAAACAAAAACATATATTGATACATACTATATCAATTATATATATATATATATTCATATTTTCCACATGATGTATATGTTTCATAGATTCCACATAATGATACATCTTTGAATTTGCCGCGTCATAGCATATGCATACCATATCATCATAAATTTGTATGTATATATATATATATATTTATGTTTATATGTTTATACATTTCATTTTTTTTCTTATCGCAAGTGGTGGTTGCTAATTGATGTGATTTCAAAGGTTATTCCTAGCAAGTGCCTTTCGAAAATAGGAATAAACCTCGGTCAATTGGCGAAGTTGAGGGTGTTGTGTCCCTGATATGTGTTGATAGATGCCCTGAAATGTGGTGCGAAGTTCATGTAACTTGAGGAACAAAAAGCGTAGATCATAAAAAATTATCGATAACCAAAAGGTAGCTATATACTTTTCCAACCCTGATGATTTGTCTATATGAGTTTCAGAAGAGTATATACAAGGATGGATCAAAAGACAAGGGCTGGGGTTTGTCTCGCGTGTCTAGACTTAGATGACGTCTGGAACGAATGTGGTTAGTTTACAAGGCTTTTTCAGACCCATCCACCACTAGTTATGTGAGTGATACTTCCACATCATATTCCCCGGCATCGTACCTTTACTGCAATAGGGATGTCTTGTAAGTAGCCAATTCGAAACCTTGCTGATAGTTCAACAATCCTACACCTCTTGACATACATGAACCCCCAAAATCAAACAACAACAAATTCTCCAAAGTCTCATCTTTTGGCATTTTTGCCCCAAAAAACATCTCTTCATCAAGTAACATTTTCACAGATGTGTTAGCAACAAAAAAGTCTCATCCGCCAATCATCTCCAAAGGGGCGCCTTAGATCTGACGAATTTCACCACGTTTTTTGCTTCTCAAGGAAATGGTTTCAAGAATTCATTCCCAACGTGACCTTGAAGAAAGCGCAGCACCTTGGCCTGGATTTTTTTCGGGAAGAAACTTTCGATGCGCCAGGTGTTGGCAAAACGGCAAACGAAAACGGGAAATTCTCCCACAAGTTGACCACGTTGAGGGGAGGGATTTTTATATAATTTTTTTTTGTGAATGTCTTTGTTTCGTGTTTTTTTTTGGGGGGGAGCCTTTTGAATGGTGAACTTGGTAAAACCGTTTTTTTTTTCCGTGAACTTTTGAAATGGGAGTTTTTGTTTTGTTTCTTTTGGGAAAATATACCTGACACTGACGCTGACAGCAAAAGCCCCTAAAAATGGATGATTGGAAGCCATATAGTTTCCTTTTGGGGCAAACGGCCTATTTTCAGGGGCGAACTGTTAGTTTCAAGGAGGGTTTAATAGGAGGGCAGTTGAGGTTCTCCAAATTCATGTCAGAGATGTCTAAGATTTGTGATGATTCTGAGGTCGTTCAGAATTCGGACCGCCTTGGTAGTTTGGAGACATATAGAATCCCGCTTTCAAATCTCCGAAAGATTTGGAGAATCGACTATTCAAATGGAGCAAAATCCAAGAAATACCAAGAAAATTCTCCAAGATTTATGGCCCCAAAACAACCTCTGGAGTACTTTTTTAAAAAGGAAACTTCTTTATACAGCACAGCATATTCATATCGACAGGCTCCTTTCAGGTCTGGGATATTTCAGAACATTTCCATCAAAGATTGAATGGGACCTTAGCAACGGACCCCTCAGTAAGTTGCTAGACTTATGAGATACTAAGGTGTTTTCGGGGTCCGTTCAGTAGGTCCTGTTGGAGATTTCTTGGAAACATTTTGTCCCAAAAAACGGCCCAAAAAATTGGTAAAACAACGGAGAGCTCCGGGTTATTTTTGTGTTGGTACCATTACCTTGGTGACAGCAACCAGGAGCAGAAAAGTCACAGCCAGATGAACAAAAACCCCACTCCAAGTGGGATGTTTGTTTGAAAGAAGTGAACATTTCCCCAATCAAATATCTGGTGAATCTAGTTGGTGTGTGTCAAGATTTTATATATATTTTTTCGCGACCTTTCAAAATACTCCTCTAGTTCATTTAGAAAGGAAACCAACGGATCCGTTTTTTGTGGGGGCTGCCAGTTTTGATTTAAGAATCCATGTTTCTAGGTAACATATCCTTAGGTCACACAAATTTGTCACTTGGAAACAAATGTCGCAATGGAGACCAACCAAGCCAAACCCCACCACAAAACATCATTAGTCTCATCATTTCCAGGGTAACCTTCCCGCTATTATGAAGAGCTTCAACAAAACAAAGGTTGGACTAACATAAGCACATTTTGCACAGTTTTTTTTTGCTTCGAAGGGAAACACAAAAAACTGAAGTCAACCTTATGGTCAGACAATCCAAACTGCCAACTTATATTAGCTGATCAAAATCTGCGCCAAAATTCAATTCAAGGGCGCCCTTTATTCGTTTGATTTATGTCATCATGTAAACCAATCACATTGCCAGTTTTTTTTTGTCAATCATGTTTTTTTTTTGCGACCTCATTTCCATTGCAACATGTTTTTCATGCAGGCTTTTTTCACTATTTGAATTCGCCTGGATGATGAGAATCTCCTTATGAACTCCTGGGATTTCGGGGCCCCGGGGGGGATATTCCCTCCATCCCTTGCGCGGCTGGAGGCATACGGGTGTCTTGTACAACCCCATCTTCGCTGTGTCCAGAGAACGGATTCGTCAATATCCTCGGTGCCTGAGCTGAAGATCCCAACGAAAACCAAACTAAAAAACTACCCTGGGGGTAAACTAACATACTGTTGATGGGCGAAATCCTGCACCACCTGGGATGGTTAAAACCCTATAAATAATGGGATATTCATCATCCTTGGTGGTGCAGGATTTTGTCCATCAACAGTAGCAATGGAAAATGGAACCCGGATTGAGTCGATGTATTTCCTATTGAAAATGGGGATATTCCAGCCAGCTATTTTAGTTTACTGGAGAGTAAACATGTCAGTCTGAGGAGTTTGAGATCTTTGAGAAGCAGAGGTCTTTATGAACATCATCTGCAGTCATTTTGTTTATTCTTCAGGTATTTTTTCTTAGCTGTGCATAGTCAGCCAGGGCTATAGGGTTACCCAACCATTTGAAAAATATGAAGGGATGTAACCCTATCAAGCCTGTGATTTGCGCAGCAAAGTTTTTGTCCCATCTTTGAATTCTCTTGAGCATTAAACGGCTAAATGTAAGAGAGTGATTTTTGGAGGCCCACCCTGGATATTGACAAGACCTACTTTTGGTATTTTACACCGACGAGGAAGACATGGATTTGTTGTTGTTGTTGTTGTTGTTGTTGTTGTTGTTGTTGTTGTTGTTGTTGTTGTTGTTGTTGTTGTTGTTGTTCACAACAAACATATAGCGAGATAATCACTAAAGTTGTTTGGAAGTTTGTTTTTCCACTCCTCTACTTTAGCCTTTTTTTGAAACAAGTTCACCTGATCCTGTGTCTTTACCACTAGCTTGTTTTTTCCATGGCCAAGGAATTTTCGCCCGGGTTTCCCGCGTTTCCCCTCCAAGGTCCATGTATAAACGCTTGCTGCGGGAAATTCTGCGATGTACTGCAAAAGAACATGAAGGTACTGGGCTTTGAGGGATACGGTGGAAGACCAATTACCCTCCAGGCAACGAGAAAACATATGGGGGGTTTCCTAAAGTGGTGGGTTTTCCCCCCAAATCATCCATGGATTAATAGGGTTTTCCATTATTTTCACCATCCATTTTGGGATACCTCTATTTTAGGAAACCCCCCATATCCCCTGAAAATAGGCCGCGGGCTTCCCAAAAGGAAAGGATGGTTAGTATTCCAAGCATCCATTTTTAGGGGGGTTGGTTTCAGGGAGGGTAGTTTCCAGGCCACGAGAAAACATACATATCCCACCAAAGGGGAAGGAAGTTACCTGAAAATCATCGAACTCAAAAAGGGCCGGCTGGCATGGGATATGTGATATAGTTCCCAGGAGGGTATTGCTGATGGTGAAGAGAAAGGTGGAGGGAGAGCACTAGTTGATACATGGAGCAGCTCCCATATTTTGTAGGGTTTTAAACTCGTTTTTGTTGGTTGATTCATGATCTCGCACGACCAATAAACAACAAAAAGTACCCCAGGATTATATGGGTGTTTCCAAAAATAGGGGTACCCCCAAAACACTCCAAAGTGATCATTTTTAGTAGGAAAACCCATGGTTGTTGGGTACCACCATTTATGGAAACATCCATGTGATTCTATTTCGTAGGATGTGAAACTACAGGCCAATGGCGCTTAAAAAAAACAGATTCCATGATGCCCATATGTAAACATCTTAGAGGTTGACAGAGTTTCACCCCGGAAGATTAACATGGAACCTAAGAATCACCCAATTGAAAAGGAAAATCATCTTCAAACCATCATTTTCAGGTTCCATGTTAATCTTCCAGGGTGTTTCTGTTTTAGACTTGTGTTTTTGTGTGTTTTTGCATGAACATCATTTTTGATATTAGTACGCCAAATGGACCGTCTACATGGAAAGACCCGGAAAATTTATATAACTTTTTCGGCAGACATGTGTGTTTTTGGCACCCAAATAGTGATTCATGTCCATGTCGGCATGGGAGATGTGTGTATGTATCATGTCACTGCGCCTTAAAGGGTTAAATGGTTCAGGGCCCCCGTTCATATGGAATTCTATCCAGCCAAGAACTGACCTCATGAACTTCATTGATGTCATGGTAGTTTAGGATTACTAGAATTCTGCCCCAAGAATGGCCTTAATTTCTCCAAGTTGCAAACTCGAATCGGTTAAAGTTGACATACAATCGGAAACACAGCAACATGAAATCAATAGATCCATGTTCTAGCCAAGATAATTTCCCCAGAAGATAGGACCCCATGGTTTCAATAAGGATTTTAGAATTACCTAGAAAACGTTTCCACAATGGTTTCAACAAATTCCGGTTATGAGAGAATGGGCAAGAAAAACTCACAGAAAAGCCTAAATCATCGGAAGATGGAAGGTAGTCATTGGCTTTGCCCAGTGGACAGGCGTTGCAGAAGCCGGACATTACTTGGAACGAGCATGGAAACCTATGTTCGAGTTGCTTGGAGATGAGGTTAGGGGTTGTTGCTTGCTATCAATTGATTGAGAATTCACATCATACCGAAAATACATACATTCTGAGTGATTCTGACCTCTCATATCCACTGGTTCTTTTTTCCAAGTGACATCTGACTTCTATCATGATTTTTGTAGTTTTTTTTTTCCAGATGGACTTGTTTTGCATGATTTGCAGAGACTTAAAAATGTAAGTTGCCATCCTGGAAAATTTGGGGGAAAACACTCGAAGACATTCTTCCAAACATGGGGATCTCTATTATCCTCTCGTAGAGGGTGATGAGTCTCCGAAGTGTGCGGTGAGTCACATTTCATCCAAATTTGCCTGGCATATACTGGGATGTCCTGCTGGTACTTCGTAAATAGATTATAACCACTATTCAAGTAGGTTGCAAGTCCCCTCAAAAAAGTCATAAACCAACAACTAACTAGTTTACTAAGTCCCGTGGACACCCTAGTATTTTTACATATGCTTTCAGGACATACAGGACCCTTTTTGTGAGCACCAAAATGTAGCCGGTAGCAATCTCGGGATTGGTTCCGAACAGAATCCATCCCTTGGTTGGGGGTAACCAAGGGCTGATATGCCGGATGCCTTCAAATGTTCTGGACACTTTGGGCAACACAAAGGTGCCGGTGTTTTTTTGTAGACCTGGGTCCTAGCAGGGAGTGGCGAATTCGCCACGCCATCGATCCTTTCCAGGCAAGGCATGAATCGCAGGCAATAAGGTTTGAACGTTGAGACTTCACAGGTAAATAGCTGGAAGGGGGTTGTTTGTCATTTATCTCTATTCCTTCCTCCAAATATGAACATTTCCGAGATTTTCAAAAGGCTGTCTTCCAGTAACTCCAGTAACTGCAGTCACAGGCAATTCTCAACTTTGATTGTACAGAATCTTCCTGGAAGGTGATGAAGCCTGTTGCAATCAGAGTGTGAAAATTGAGTTGCCTTGGACAATTTGCTCCTTGGCGTCCAAAAATCACACACATCGTTCCGAAGCTGCCTAGGTGATTGAACCCCCAGGATATTGCTGATGGAAGAAATCCTGCACCACCCGGGATTTATGCTGTATAAGACCCTGAGCATAATTGGATAAACTACTTATCAACTCGTGCAGGATTTCTTCCATCAACAGTATGACTGTAGGTTTTTTTTGGGGGGAATGGGATCGTGGGCAATGCGGAAATGCCTTGTGTGGAAATCATGAAAGATCTCACGTCCTGACAACGCAAAACAAGATTGAATGATGGTTGGTGCAACTTGTTGTAACAATGTCCATGAAACTATGTTACAAACAAAAAAACATATATACATATATAGCACCTGAAGAAATAGGGGTTGGATGATCACTTTTGGAATAGCAACCCTGGCCGGTTTTTGAACTCTTAGGAAATCAGAGGTTTCTGCTGCAAGGTCTTATTTTCTTCCAAGGTATTTTTCCATCAATTGTCAGTAAGCTAAGGGTGAATTGTTGATTTGGGTCCCGGTGGTTTGGATTCCTGGCAAAGGACGTCTTACTTAAGGGTACCTGATTCGAATCCCAAACCACCGGCCCCAAATCAACAATTAACCATTACACCCCCGAAAATTAACATGGAACCTGAAAATGAACTACTGGAAGAGGAGATTCCTATTAAAAACCATCATTTTCAGGTTCCATGTCAATCTTCGGGGGTGTAGCTGATGTCAGTTGGGTGATTTTGGTTTCATAGGTTTGTTCAACAGAGACGTTGAGGTCGACAAGAAAGACCCATTTGCTCTGGTTTTGATGATGGTAAAGGCTGGGGATTCTTGGCAACAAAAGACTGGACCTTTTAAAGTCCTGGATCTACATGGAATCGAGTGTATATAGACTTGTTCATTCTAGACTGTTTTTTTTTTATAAATAACTTGCATATGGTGTGAAACGGAAGTCTTTACAAAGACATGGGTTTCAAAAGTTCCTTGTAGGCATCCTGACATTTTATGAAGATGATCAAATTTGAATGAATTTGATGGGTGGTGCTGTCCGTGTTTCCTGGCACTCCCACTTGGAGGTGCATAAGATTTTCAAGAGAAACATCGTTAATAGGTTGTTGGTGACATCATGTCCCAGCGTTGATGTTATATGAAAAAAATCATCAGGGCTCAGTAGTAGATTTTTGTTCCTTCTTCAATTCCGTTAAAACCACAAACAAATCACTGACTACGATTTTGATAGGATTTTGTGGGTGAAAATGGTGAACTTCCCAAATGGCCCATCATTCAGAAAGCTTCAAAAAGCACCTAATCCCCCGCATCCCCCGCACATCGATGCGGGGTGTGCCCCCGTTCAACCGAGGAACGTGCATGCCAGCAGATGTCGGCGAACGAGTCTTTCGGTCCGAAGATGGTAGGATTTGACTTGGGAAAGGTTGAGTTATTAGACATATACCTGGAACCCAAATGACCCCTGTTTTGAAGGGAAAAGGCCTTCTTTTGGATCTTTTTTTGGAACGTTCAAACCCCAAAATAGAGGAGAAACAGGTTCCAGGTATGTACATGTCATGTATATATTTACAGATTATATGATTATAGTGACGCATCTGGATACATCTCTCTTTATACATGATGTGAAGGTTTGTGTATGTACATATATAGGTATCTCTGTTTGTAAGTGTGATTTGATCTGTGTTGCTCGCTCCATTGAAAAACGAAGTGACAGAAGGTATCTCAAGGGAGTTCCAAAAAGGAATGTGCATGGCAACATTCTGATGATGACTGTTCGCAAGTCCATGCACACCCCATCGATATTTTATGTTCAGCCCTGAAACAGTTGCGTCTGAGTGACCTAAGCTGAGTTGCTATTAAACTTGCTTTCAAAGAGTAAAACCGTTGATTTGCATCTCACCCTTTTTATCCATTGATTCACACATCAGTTTTTTTTTGAAGACGTGTATGCTCAAGTTGAATTTTAGGATGGTGCACTCCATGTACTTCTCAAAGGTTACACCCCTGAAAACCAACATATTTTTGCTGAAAAATTGATGGGTCCGAAGATGAACCTTTCCGCCAAAAAGGTGATCCCTTTTTTCGGAGACTTTCGTCAATTTTTCGGGGGGGAGGGAAGTTCCATCACTCCCCAAGCCCTCAAAAAAACAATCCCATCGCCCTTGAGGTTGATGTATGCCCTGCGGCGATTATCCAGACAGCAATGGGCTTGTAGCTTGGTATCCTATCAGATAGATCCCTCAACATTACGTCACGTAGGATTACCCGTATCTGGAACACCTCAAGGGGCTTTGACGAAGTGTGGGTCGATCCTGGTGGGATACCCACCTTACCAAGCAACAGTGGATATTTCCCATGAAGAGATTGACTTTTTGTTAGGGAAGATGTGAAGGTCACAAATTTTGGATCCACCATTCGGAAAAAATCAGAGGTAATTTTCAGCATCCAACTTTCTAATTGTTGCGGCATGCACTTTATCACCTGGAATCCCCTATCTCACTCCGAAAACATGGCCTCGGAGGAAAACTGTGTTTCTTTTTTGCTTTTTTTGTTTTCTGTTGGGATGAAAATGGGGTAGCCTTTGGTTTATCTGTGGTTTTGGCTACCTTCTGCAAAACCCTTCTTCTCAGACCATTTCGGGTCTGGCAGGAACATAGTCTATTTTTTACCACATTTGGGCGGTAGAATTATTGGAAAAAAACATATGGCCCCAAGTTTTTTTTGTAGCCTCGAGTTCCAAATGAAATATTGCATTTGTTCTCCAGAACTTTGTATCTTTTTACACAGATGGAAAGTATGATGATTCCCCCACAAAAATGGAGGGATTTACAGTTTCCAGGATGTTTTTTCAAAAATCGGAAGAGTAAACAACTTGATAGTTTGATCTCAAGTGGACCTTATCATCTTATCAAGTTCAACCTCGGATACCGACACAGGAAATAACTCAACATCCCCCAAAAAATCAGCCATTTGGATGTTGTGTGACAAGGACATGGTGATCCGCGGTCTTGAACCTCAAAGAATATGAACTTGAAGCCATGCTTTGCCCAAAGGTACAATTCTTGTGTTTTTTTTCCCTATCACTCACAAAAAACAGTGGCAACATCCTAAAGTACATGAAGCAACATCTATAAATCCTGGCAATAGTTGAAGAAATCCTTGAATTTAAACGAACGTTGGCAGCGTTTCGAGGCAATCTATTCGTTTGTTTTTTTCAGGGACACCTCGGTTTAGAGAGATGAGACATTTTCCGGAAAATCCCCGTCTTGGAGCTACCTGTATGACCCTCCCTGAAACTAACAGTTGGCCACTGAAACTAGGTCATCCCTAAAAGGATGGTTAGTATTCCAACCATCCGTTTTCAGATGCAAACTTGCTGTTAGTTTCAGGGAGGGTAGTGTGTTTTTTTTTTCCCAACTACCAAAAGATCCATCTGGATCCGCAAAACTGGATCGCCCCCCAAGTTTGGTGGGAAAAAAGTTTTGATGAATCAGTGTTTTTACTTGAAAAAAAACCTTAAGGAAAAAGCATTGAGAATGGCTGAAACATCACTTCAAGGAGGATGGCAATACGGCAGCGCTTTCGTGATGAGTTACCTTGCCATTGACAAAGGAGATGTTCATCACTATAGGGGTGACAAGGTTGCCGTTGAAGGGAAGACAAAGTTTGCTTCTCTTTTTATTTCGCCGAACAAAGACTTCGGGGGAGAGGTGAAACCTCGGTGGATGTGTTTTACCCACGAAAATCTCGTTCGCGACTCGCGAAGAAGAAAGTTCAGGGATTCCGTTGCACGCTGCGAAGATGTTGGGCCGTTCTTGGCAGCTGAGTTGTTTGATCATGACTTCTTCGCTTCCCATGAACTCAATGGCTGGTTTCTGTTGTTAGTTGGTTTCCCAGAAACAATTCGTTGTTGTCGAAAAGAGATTTTGTTGAGTCAGCTGCATTTCAAAGACGGATTTTCCCCTTCAGATCTTCCAAAAAGAAAACGCACTGCAGGGCTTAGACTGAAAGAGGATTTTTCAAAAAAAAGAATCAGCAGACTCTGACATCTCAAATGAAGAAAGCTTTGTTTTGCAAGCCAAACAGCATCCAAATGCAACATTTCTGGTCACCAACAAAGTTGGGTGAAGATTGATAGGCTTGAATTGATATACACATGGGGGGGTTGTCTCTAGACTAGGGACCCTCCCGTTAAACGCCCTACAAATACTTTTCTTTTACATGAACCCCCCTGAGTTTTGAGATTTTTGTTCCACGGCCAATGCCATTTTGACCCTTCTGCTCGCTGTCATGAATTTTTCAGAGTCAATGAAGACATGCAGCAGGGATCATTAACATGTATATAAATGTTTTTTTTGGGATCAACGGCTCAAAGAAGCAGCAAATGTATCGTAATTTTTGAGGGATTTCCCTTCCAAAAAAGGTGCAGTGTTTGGGTTGGTGTCATACTGTTGATGGTTCAGAAATCCCAAACAATCACCTGGGATGTTGCTAAAACCTTGATGAATAACGGCAGATTTCAACAACCAACCTCAACTTGGTGAGTGAACGCCGGATTTCGAACGAACCATCAACATGTATGTCATTTTTCCCTCGTGATTCAATGGCTCGGAGCAGGCAGAACAGATGGGTCGACATGAATTCCCCTTAGGATGCTTACCATTGAATCTGGGTGAATTTATTTTACCCACCAACATCAAGATGGTGTAAAATGGTAGTGTTAAAAAATAAAGGGAGTTACTGTATCCACCCCCAAAGACACACCACAACACGACTTCAGTGCATCCGTGAACTCAACCATTTTGGGGTAAAAGCGGAAGGAGCTTGGAGAATTGAAAAGCTATACTTCCGAATGAGTTTTTCAACAGTTCATACCCTCCAAACTTCCCAGGTAGCTGAACTCACCTAACAGGAAGATGAAAATTCATCTCACTCCATCTTGGTGTAACCTGAGGGATGAAAACATCGCCATCTGGGAAGGTTTATTGGGTAAATATTTTTTTTTTGGGGGGCCGTCTTGAGAATCCAGCCGTCTTGAGCCATGGTGGATGATAATCCTAATGACATCACTACCAGCTTCTTGGCCTGCCTTTTGGGAGGGTTGGGAAGTGCCGGTTGGCTACAGACCGCCGTTTATGATTACAAGTTTTGGAAAGGGGCAGGAAGCCGACTGTGTGTGTACATTCCTTTACGAGTATTAAGAATCAAGGACGTGGCATTTACATATGTATGATGATGATTTTCATTGTCTTGTAACTTCGCAGGGTTTGACTGGAATTCTTGGGCATACCATATATTGTAATCCATCTACTGTCATCACGCATGTGCGGATGCAGTCATTTTTTGTTGTTTCCTTGTGACCATCACGAAACACATCTCCTGCAAAACCGATGATTTTGGGGAGCGTTGCTGGACTGAACTTATTGAGATGTTGTTGGATGGGATATCACACCGTGCGAACGGAAAACTTTTAATTTCAAAAGCCGACCTTGAACAAAAAAGAAGATTCTGATCAAAGAACACATTGTTCAAGAAAACGACGTTCATTAAAGAAGATAACAATGCTTGAAATGAAGACTGAAATTTCATGAAATTTCAAAGACGGCTTTAGTTAAAAAGATGACCTGCGTTAAGCGAGAAAACTTTGATTAGCAAACATATTTCCATGAAGAACAAACTTCATTCGGATTGAGCGGAAGACTTGGATTTCAAAAGCCGCCATTGAATAGAAAAGATCCACAACCTACTAGAAAGTTCTTCAACGTACTACAAAGTAGTACATCATATTTCACGGTACCACTATGTACTGCAAAGGACCACTACGTGCATCAAAGTACGACAATGTACTACAAAGTATTGCAACATATTACAAAGTAATACATGGTTCTACCAAGTACTAGTCCCTAGTACAGAGTTCTAGTTGAGAGGACTACTAAATATGTCAAAGTACCACTCCGTACTACAAGTACTTCTACCTACAAGTCCGTACTACAAAGTTCTACAATGTACTGCAACTACTACAACATATTCGAAAGTATCACTAAGTATTATCTAAGTATTACAAAATACTACTACGTAGAGCAAAGAATTACAAAGTATTAATGCGGTCGACAAAGTATTAGGACGTATTGCACTGCACTACAAGGTACCCCGTACTACAAAGTATTAAACATCCAGCCAGCCAGTGTGGCCAGCCGGCCGGTCACGAAATATCCCGGCTGCTGTCGTGTTTCGCCTTTAAGACATACGTGGTGACCATCCTCGACCTGACACCATTTGGGACATTTCCATCGGTTGAAGTAGAAGTTTGCTTCACATTTGCGGAAGTTTCACCCTGATTTTTGCTTGTAAGTACATGATGCGGACATGCTCCCACATGTTTTTTGATTCATAGTTAAAAAGCTCCCACCTGTACTCATGATTTTCCCATCCCCAAGAAAAGGTCAGGATTTCCACAAGTACCACAGCACTACTGGTCTACACACCTGGACTTCTTGTCCTCCACTTGGATACCCAGAATGGTACCTAATTACGAAACTACCTTAAAGGGGGATCTCTAATTGCGAAAAACTGTGGAGATACCTAATTGCGAAACAAATTGCGGAAATAGTATTTCTAGTAGCATTTCTATTTCTAGTAGCATTTCTAGTAGTGGTGTGGCCATTACGTCCTCTCCTGTGACCATTACGTGCCGTTACCATTACGGGCTCGATTCGGTATGTTTGGATACCTTCAGAAATCGGGGGGATACGCGGGGGGTCCGCTGGGCTTGATTGGGCTCGATTCGGTATATATTTGAATCTGTTTAATCTAATCAAGGCAGTATTCGGTATGCCCAAATTCAAGCAACTAGGGTTTACTATCCCGGCATCACTCGCCCTCGGCTTCTGGTATGCCTTTGTGTCGCTGGTATCCTTGCAAGTGTTTGAAACACCAGTAGCCCTGGTATCCCTACTAAACCACTTCAACGGTAAATTTCCATCTTCGGTTTACCTGTCGTGGTATCCTTATATTTAATATCTCCGGTATCCCTCAGCATCCGTGGCCCTCACGGTGTGATACGCCTTGTGTTCCTGGTATCCCTGAATTCGTCGGACATCCTATCGCAAACAATGACGCCAGTATCCCTGCTATCCCTACTACTCCATTTTCGCAATTCCTGTCATGTTTCCTATCTCTCTGTTCACTTACGCTATGTGGCCAAGGTGACTGTTGGCTTCGAAAAGAGGTTGGCAGACTGCCGCGCTAGAAAGATTGGAGCACGACTTGGCCATTCAAGCGGCTATTTATGCTCTGCTGCAGCTCTTCAGCCACAACTCTTGCCTATGAAAACTTTCCGCAAGTGGAGGCTTTTATTGCTTGTCACAATGGGCAGGCATGCTTTCGTCGCCCCATCCTGGCCGTTGTGGGTGGCACACGCTTGGGCAAGTCCCTCCGCTGCTGACGTTCTTCGCCGTGTTGGGGACAGACTCAACTTGCCAGAATTTGTTGAGGTCACAGTTGAAGCTTCTGAAGAAGTGGGTGCCGCCGTCAGGTGGCGCCGCTTCAGATTGCCAGCCACCAACTGCCACCGTCTTTTGGGCTGCATTTGTGTGGAGTGCCGCAAAAGCACCCCACCAACGCAGAAAGCCGTCCGGGTGACGGTCGCGCACCTCTTCCAGATCGGTAGAGTCCTTGCTACAGCCTCAGCTAAAGGCTTTATTTCTTATGTTTTGCATTTCTATTTCAGAGGCCTCAGACACGGAGGAACGCGTCCGCGGCCTCGTTGCGGACAACCTGCAGAGGACGAACATCTGTTGTCGAGTAGCACCTCAAAGGGAAGCATGGGTCTGGATCCGCTCGGATCGAATGCAAGATATCTCCAGTTATCTGCTAAACCAAAAATATGAGGAAAACCAAGGTCACGGAGTATGCCCCAGGTCTCCCCCATGGTATCTCCCAGCTATCTCCCGAGAAGCCCCCGAACATGAAAGTAAGACAAAACCAAGACTACAGAGCCCCAGGTATCTTCCAGGTATCCGTGGAGGAATACAAATATGAAGAAAACTATGGCCAGGGCGTATGCCCCAGGTATCTCACAGGTATCCAGGAAGACTAAAAGGAAAGAAAACAAACAGGGTCAATTTTTTCTTCATATTTTGGTCTTCCTTGGGAGGCCTTAGTCTTGCGGGAATGGTTGGGAAGCTTTCCATGGCCTTCATTTTGGGAGGGCTTAGTTTGCGGGATGGCCTGTAATGGGTTTTATCCAAGGACGGAATGCGTCAGGCAGGGATCCGTAAGGGTCCTCCGTAGTGGGCTTTTTCAAATGGTCCATGCGTAAGAGAGGGATCCGTAAGGGTCCGTAATGGGTTTTTTATAATGGTCCGTAATGGCTGTTTTCAAGAAAGGAAAGGAATGCGTAAGAGAGGGATCCGTAATGGTTGGTAAGGGCTTTTTCTAATGGTCCGTAACGGGATTTTTCCAAGGAAGGAAAGGAATGCGTAAGAGAGGGATCCCGTAATGGTTCGTAAGAGAAGGATCCGTCATGGTCCGTAATGGGCTTCCCCAAAAAAGGAGAGGAATTTGTTGGACTACGTCCTGTGTGAGAATTGAAGCATTTCTTTCGTGCCTTGAAGATGCTGACTCGTGGCATTCTTTTTGTCGGCACATTTTGCTGCGCCGTCCGCAGAAATGATTTTTTGTATTACAGATTGTGAGCATGAAATTGCTGTTTGTATAAGCACAAAATGCATTAACGCAGACCAATTTTCAGCATAAGATCAGCATAAGAAGTCGCAAGCACATGAGCACATATCAAGCAATTTGACATCGACCGACATCGACCAACATCAGGTATAAACTTCCAGAGCTTCAAATATTTGGTGCCATGATTCATGATCTCGCAGACACCATTCAATAATGACACGATGCCCGTTGATTGTTTTCGCTCGCCTGCAGTGGGACTTGTATGGCGATGGAGAGGTGACAAAAGACTGTCCCATTTGGGACGCTGTCAGAGTGTACAACAGGAAACGCAAAATAGTAGTTGGCAGATTCAGCAAGGCATATGAAGGCAAGAGTGGTGAGATCACTACGATCGGCCAGTGTCAGTTCTGTAAGAACTGCAGAGAGAACACAGATCAAACTACAACTTTCAAGATGTCTGCAATCGTGTCCTGGCTGAAGGATCCTTCAGTCATTGGAAACTTCAAGTTTGGAAGCGTGGCGATTGCAGTAGCAGTGCCGATGGAGTGAGGCGAAGAGTTGATGGTGTGCCGGCAGGGAATCCAGCGACAGTCGCAGAGCTTGCGCGAATTGACAATGTGAAATTTGTCGAATTGTATTCAGTTGCTAGGTGGCCACAAATCCCATCAAGTTTGCTAGGCCCAAAACGGAGGCAAACGAAGGCAAACGAAGTATACCAAGTACGCCCGCAGACTCCAAAACGGAGCCCAAACGAAGTATACCAAGTACCCCTGGAGGCTCCAAAACAGAGCCAAAACGAAGTATACCAAGCACATTCGGGGGCTGAAGCAAGCCCAAAACGGAGCCAAACGAAGTATACCAAATACCCCGGAGCGCTCCAAACCCGAGTATTCTCCCAGATATTCTTGAACAAAAGTATCAACAAAAAGAACAAAACCAAAAAGCTGCAGTAAGCCCTCCCGGGTATTCCCACGGGTATTCCCGCAAGGCGAAAATATGAAGCATATCGAAGAAAACAACAACGACAACAACAACAACAACAACAACAACAACAACAACAACAACAACAACAACAACAGCAACTGCGACTGCTACTGCTACTGCCACTGCTACTGCTACATTACTACGACTACTACTACTACTACTGCCACTACTACTACCACTACTACTACCACTACTACTACTACTACTACTACTACCACTACTACTATTACTACTACTACTACTACTACTCCTACTACTCCTACTACTACTACTACTACTACTACTACTACTACTACTACTACTCTACTACAACTACAATTTTGCCGCAATTTATTTCTCAATTAGATTGTTTTTGTTTCGATTTTTTTTTCGCAATTAAAAGTCGGTTTTTCCCGCAAATAGGTCCTACCCTCCTTGGTTACCCCCTGAAAAAGAATCCTGAGGTAAGGGTCAATTTCTTTGGCGACAGCGGATTGCCAAGGTTGGGGGATGCTTCAGCTAAAGAGGTGACCAAATCTTTGGAGTTTTTTTTTTGAAAGATGTATTAAATATTCACTAAGTGAGCTGACTTTTTTCCACCCAACATCAATGTGTAGGAAATGAATGAGAAAACACGCCAACAGAAACTACGAGGTCATGAGCCATGATGGATTTTTTTTGCAATCGATCATCCAAGTGGGAAAATGGGCTCAGCGGGCGTCGTTGCCATATGTTCCATATAGGGCGTTGAGGCAAACAAAAACTTTCAAAAAATCAGGTTTAGGAAGTATAGGAAAATTTGCCCAGTAATGTAGGTGGTTGAAAAGTGGCGGGAAATCGTTTCGGGAGTTCTCCAGGGACCCCCAATAGTGGGACCCCCCTTCGCACAAACTTCCCACACCAGTCCCATGCTTCAAGGGATTCTTATGGCAGTGGTCCTAGAATTTCTCTTGACGAAATGGCATTTGCATCACAAAGATGATTAGGTAATTCTCATTGAGGTTGGCTAGATGCTATAAAGTAAAGTGAAGTGGGAGACCGAAATTTTTAGTATAAGAAATTCACGGACTATTGTATTCTTTTCCAGGTTGGTGAAATATATTCGTTTTGACTTGAACGAGTGAAATTTGTAGTTGTTGTAGTTAGTGACATGTGACATATCTGATACTATGATCTCATTTTATGAGTACCTGGGATATCGTCCCAGTTTTTATATAGGGCTAAACTCCCATTATTTCCATATAATAGGGGATGGTCATCAAATCATTCTAGGCTATATATACCCATTAAAGGCTTTCCCATTATAAGGCTTTCCCATGAAAGGTGGGATGACCATCCCCAGTATGGGAAGTCTGGACCCTCGCACATATAAATTTCAAGTACCAGACTTCAAGTGGCCGGCCTCCTCGTTCCTTGCAGCGTCCAAACTCGTGTGACTGCAAACCACGCCAGGCAGACATGCCTGCAACAAAAAAAGTCAAGATCCCCCCCAAACTACTGTTGATGGAAGAAATCGGGCACCACCTGGGATGTAAAACTCCGTAGATAATGGGATGAACTACCTATCAAGTGGTGCAGGATTTCTTCCATGAACAGTATCAATGAATATATCAATGTCCATACACCCGCAGGAGGAAAGAAATTTGGTACCTGGCACAACTGGCAAAGCAAACGCCAAAACTTCCACGGTTTTTTGACCCTCAAAAGCCTATCGATTGTCAGTCTAAACTACTGGATTGTGCCCGGGCCAACCCAACAAATCACTTTGCAAGGGTGTCAATCTTTTATTGGAAAGTTTCGCATGATTCGAGACATTGAGATATTGCAAATGACAACAAATACTGCTGATGGAAGAAATCCTGCATCACCTGGGACGTAAAAAACCCTGTAAATGATGGGATAAACTACCAACCTCAACTGGTTAACCGGATTTCTTCCACCAATGTTGAGGCCCGTAACAAAATCCTGTAACAGCTGGGTAGAGCATTCAAATTTTTCTTGAAGGGGGAAGCCCAACCTTTATGATATGCACCTGGTTTTCCAGTCAAAAATAGGCAGGAAAAAACCCTCCCTTTTAAAGGGGTGTGCCATGCCATCCATCCATCAAATCTAGACAAAGGTCCCAAACCTGGGGGTGAATCCACTCAACTCCAGACGTCGCCAGGAGAGGGCCCACTTTAGTCCCAACAAACGTGAGAACTTCTCCGTGCGCAGCGCGCTACGTGTTCTGGATGTTTTTTGGCCAGCGAAAAAATGGGGGCCGGGGAACGCGACCAAACGTTGCAATCCGGGTATGGTAGTGCCACCAAAAGGTCCGAAGAAAGACCAGCTTTTGGTTGTTTTGTGCAGTAAATCCTACTTTGTGGATGGTATTTAAAAACGGAAAGAGTGACATGATGACCCTTCTAAATTTGAAGGTTTGTTGTTAGCCATTTTGGTGGATGGTTTGATATAGCAGTGGCAGGAAGATGATCAAATTTGAACTTGGATTGAGTTATATTTTTGCTATGACTATGATGCTTTGACAGCAATCAAAGCATGTGGGTTTCTCACCATGTTTTTTTTTCTGTTGGAGTCCACCAAACACACAGCTGAATCAATTCGTCGTTGCCTGGGTAACACTTTTGAGATGTGTTAGAAAAAAGTTAGGGAATTTCAGGGATGTCGAATTTCTGAAATCGAGGGCCTTTTCCAAACCCCCATCATTTTGGGGATACCCAGCCGTTAGTTTTTTGGAGGGAACTTCCATCCCACTACAAGGTGCCAAAATGCTTCAAGCCTGGACATATTGATCCGCATGATCAGACAACCGTGGAAGGTGTGGGATGGTTAGTGAAAGGAAAGGGGGGAGTTCCGTGGTGGTATCAATGCGGATGGGGAAGTGGTGTTTTTTGGGTGGGAAAAGTTATGTGTGTGATTTTTTTTGGCTGTTTATTTGGTGGTGTGGTTTGTTTTGGATCAACTTTTTTGATGCAAAAATGTCATCCAAAAACCCATAGCATGAGAGTACTGAAGTGACATTTGAGCAATGAAAAAAGGGCCCCTGGTTGTTTAGGGTATATGGGGGATGAAATCCTATCCAGGTATCTTGGGATTATAATAAACCATTATAAGGATCCCTATTGAACAGCCAGGATTCAATGGAAAGTAAGAGTTTTTTTTTTTCGTGGCTCGTTTGATCCTTAAAGGTGAAGCGAAAAGGTAAAGGTGGCAAACATGGTTTCCAAACGATGCTTTGAGAACTTAGTATATCTCATACTTTTATTCAGCCTATATACTGGTACAGGTACAGAAGGATTTTAGCACATCTTACCCATAGATATGATATACTTCTTTTTTGGGAGAACATATGACACATGACAACAACTTTTATAGAAAACTTGAAGTCGCAATTGAAGATTACATGCAACCTGTACAAGATGATCACGGACACCCACTTTCCAGTGTCTCTTTCGAAGCCAATCGATCAAAAAAATTCCAACCAACAAAAACCCGCTGCTCTGTTTCGAAAAGTGACACAACCAAACATTCCACCCCAATTCAAAAGCATTTTCCAGAAGCACAAGCATCATCATCATCATCATCATCATCATCATCATCATCATCATCATCATCATCATCATCATCATCATCATCATCATCATCATCATCATCATCATCCCTACCCTTCTTCTTTTGTCTTTAAACAAAAATCCCGTCAACAAAAAGCCAATGACTTGGCCTTCGTTGTTTCCCTCAGAGGTTTAGATCCAAAACGGAAAGATCTTTGCGGGCTGACGTCGTGCCTTGGCATTTGGGTTTACAAACAGTCATCCGTGCATAGCAGTGGATATGTTATTCCGACGATGCGGGATGCCCCATTGGAAGGGGGTTTTCATTTTTTAATTTTTTTCGTGTCAAAAAACAGACCGGACCTGAGATTTGGACGCCTACCGAACTTGTAAACTTTCTTTTGGTGAATTTCCAAACGTCTTTGGAGCCGATCCTTTCCATTTGTTTCTCAAAAAAAATCCAACAGACCCCCGTCTATGAAATCCTTGCATTGTTGACATTTTTCCAGGCTTCTAAGTTGCGTGTGCCCAATGAGCAGCTCTTGTGGCCCGAGACGGAGCAACACCAGGCCGGCCTAAGTGGTGGGCAATCATCATGAGGATAGTTGATAGAGGTGTTGAGACTTGTTGGTTGTTTGTTGATTGGTTGGTTGTTTGGTTGAAGGTGAAGGTAGGTTCTAGCTGCGCTTAAAAAAAAAACAGCAGCTAGGTTGGAGGAAAGTAAGACACTTGGACTCCCCCAACTTTTGGAATGAGATTTTATCACTCGCACTTGAAATATCACGACTCCCCGCCATTTTGGTACCATCTTTAGATGGAGAATATCATTTTTTCCATGTTTTTGTTGTCAAAAACATCCTGGTGTCAATGAGAAAAACAGAAAACGATCGCTTTCTTCAGAGGGGGTTTGCCAAAACTCTGGTTCACAGTGGGTAAATAGATTTTCAATTTCATTTTTATGAAGGGAACTCTATGAATCTTCGTGGAATCCATTAGTTTTTCCAGTGGGAACAGTCAGGACCAGGATCTAAGTTTAACAGTTCGCCCCTGAAAAGTTACCGGGTCCCAAAAGGAAATGAATCATCTTCCAAGCATCCATTTTTTGAGGGGCGAACTGTTCAACTTTGGGTAATGTATGATTATATATGAATCTGGAACTTTGTTGTCAATTTTTGTTTCTCCGTAAAAAAAGGAGCAGGCAAAACATCTCTAAATTTACAGGCTTTCCCATTTTTGTTGGGGTGGATTTGTTGGAAAAAACTTCAACTTCCTTCCTGCCGTGAATCGACTCAGGTGGGCTGGCATGCCAAAGCCAGTGGTCCAGGTTTACCCTACGAGGAACGTGGCACCATGTTCGGCCTAGCACCACGCCTGGGTATTGGCTGGCGTGGAGAGAAGACGGCAGGAGATCATGCCTCTTGAGCTGTGAAACAGCAGCTGGTTACTGTGAAGATGGCTGAAATCCGGCAAACTCACTCACCAGGTTGAGGTTTGGTAGTTGAAATCGGCCCATGATTTACCAGGGTTTTATAATACATCCCTGGTGGTTGGCCTTGGGATTTCTGAACCATCAACAGATATATGGATGATTACACTTACAACCTTGAAGTTTTTCACAGTTTGCCCCCTGAAAAATGGTGGGAAAGGAAGACGTTCTCCTTTCCTATATGGGTTTTGGTCACTTTTCAGGGGCGAAATGTTAAACTTCAGGGAAGGGTAGACTGTTGAGCCTCTTCGCTTGGGTTTTCACATATTTTTTGACTTTCACACCGATCCCTGGGGAAATCCAACTTGACTTGCGCATTATTTTATAAATTGGGTGGTTCAACCATCAAGTAGACAACAAAGCGATAGCAGAATTGATGGATGTACACCCCCCTAAATTTGAGGAATAGAAATTGGGTATCTATTCGTGAAATTTCGAGGAAACCTTGGGGGGATGGACATGACGGAGTGAAAAAGAGACGATAAAGCTTGTCCTGAAATTAGAGAGTCATGAGAGTCCGACTTTCCGAATGGAGAGAATTAAAAACACCGGATTTCATAAGATGTCGAAAGACTTGGCGGCTCAGGTGGTTTGGTTCTTGCTGGAGGTCATTTCATAAGTTAGATAATGAGAATCCTGGTATTTAAATCCCCAGATTTTTCCAATCCAAGCGTCAGTTGTTGACGATTTCAGTGCCCGGGGTGAGTTGACTTTTTTTGGAAGCACTTCAGTCCACAGGGAGTACTGTAACCCCTTTCGTTGGCGTTTTAACAGGATGATGTAATGGTAACAAAAAAGGTGGAGTTGATTCGTCGGAGATGTTTTTTTTTGTGAAAATTTCCAACGATTTTTGTCCTTCAAGGATCGGTTTCCAGGCATTTTTTCGAATCGGTTGGAAGTGAAAGAAACGGTTTGTTTCAGGTTCGTTCCAAAACCCACCCACCCTAGTAAGCCAAGTTTTTTTCGGTTGTGCTGCGAATTCCTGGAAAACAAGACATACTTCAAAAAGAATCAAGACAAAACTTCCAAAAAAGAGACTGAATGGAGGGTTCCCAGATCGGACAAAAAATTGAACAAACAAAACAACCGGCACCTCTTTTTGGGGGAGCCCAATGGGGAATTTTTTTGAGTAGCGAATTTTTGGCTAGAGTCATCTGGAAAATGGCGTGGTAGTTATCGTTAGTACAGTCAGGTAAATTATATAACCTCGCAATTGCAATGGGAAATGGACTCGGATTGAAGGTTTATTTCCATTGAACATGGGGATATGTCCATTGCTACTGTTGATGGAAGAAATCCGGCTAACCAGTTGAGGTTGGTAGTTTATCCAATTTTTTACAGGGTTTATACATCCCAGGTGGTTAGCCGGATTTCTGAACCATCAACTGGTATAAACTTTGTTAGGATCAACATGCCATTGCTTGTAGGGTCCGCTTCTCTCCCATTGAGAACTGGAGGGTGGAGATTGCGGCTGTTTGTTGAGCTGCAAAGGCTGCAAAGCATCCAAAACATGATGTGTTACCTCCCCGAAAAGCAAACGGCTGGAACCTGACAAATACCACCGAAAGGAAAAGAAGAAACATCTACAAACCATGTTTTTGTCTTTGCGGGAGTAAATCAACAATCGTTATTGCCGTAAATACATATTTATTCAAAGGCCGGCGTCTCGAAACAAAAACCTCTGCAAGCCACAGAAAAAACATCAAGAAAGGAAAGAGTGACGAACAATCAGTTAAAACTCCCCTTTGGAAAAAAAAGCAAGAAGCCTATAATTTCCGAAGCCTACAGTTTACAACCTAATAAATGGAGAAAAAATGGCAAGGTCCCCAATTTACACCTCTTTAGTGCTGAAAGTGCATCCACTGCCACCCCACTGTCAAGGCCAAAGCGAGTGGTGCTGTCAATAATCCACCTTCCTACGCGCCTTGGAGTTTTCTGAAAAAAAATTCTATCAATCCTTGTTTTGGCTGCAAGATTTTTTTTTTTTGGGACTAGACTTCTGGACTTGGGGGGTTTTAGGGTAAAATTTATGTGGAATGTGACATTTTGTATGTGATTCGTTATGTTTTAGGTTTTAAGTTTTCAGGGTTTGCAAGAAATGGTGATTTTTTGGTAGAGATGAGTCCAGTGGTTTGCTCCATCAAGTGAGAACTCCAACTTCAGATTTTTGGGTCGCCAGGTGTCTATGCCTTAAGCTGTCTGCTTGTAGATGGTGGGAAAAAACACTCAAACAAATATACCTGGCGAACCAAACAAAAAAAACATTCAAGAAAAAAACGGACAAAAACAACACACACACACACACATCCTCCCCTAAAACCATCCCCTTCCAAGTCAGAGATGGTTTCGTTTTTTTTCCACCCCCCCCGACAAATCCCCCAGGATTTTTTGGGATTTTGTTGGTCTTCTCCAATTTGGGGGATCTGGGTCCTCAACCCTCTCCCCGCCCGGTCGTGGGATCTCAACCCGTTTTGGAACCCAACGAGGATGTCGTGGCAGCACGGAAGGATGACCTCATCTCCAAGTGGCTGGGCACGCGCCGGGACCAGCCTGCCCAGGAAGCTCAGGAAGCGGAGCCACCCAAACCTGAGCCACGGAGGTTGATTTCATGGGGGGAATCAGTCAGGTTTGTTGGGGGTCATGAAATTGGGACCCCCCCATTTTTTTTTGGGGGGGGGAGGAAGGCAAAGAATACATACATGTCTAATGATAGATTTTTTGATGGATTTTCCGAAAATGATTTATGTATTTCTGGGGTTGGTAACACATATATGTATATATAATGAACCTTGTTTTGTGAATTATGGTGCCGGTCCGAGTAAACTAACATAGACATTGGCGAAAATCCACCGAATTTTTGATGATATCTACCAGGAAAGATGTTTGGATGTCCCAGCCAGCTATGTGAGTTTACCAGAGGGTAGCACTGATTTGTTTTTTTTGGGTGCTTCTGTGTTTTCTTTGGACAAAAATTGTTTCTGGAATGATTTTTGCAGGCATGAACTTGTAAAAATGGAACAGCTTTTATTGTTATTTTTTGTCATTTTTTTTTGTTGATAGCTTCGACGGAATGGGGGACTGATAGCTTCAGTACCTGAAAATTGGAACTATATATCGGACTGTGAGTTTCGCAGACCTCAACTGCTGGACACGCAGGATACGATTCGTAGATTCGATGGGCAACAGCCGGGAAAAAACCATCCCACGGGTTCTTTTACTCTTTCTCCCGTAATCATGGTTCAGTGGAAAATGGCTGTATTTGAGGTAACTACAATTGGAGGGAGCCAAGCCTACTCTAAAATGCCGGCAAACGAAGTTTTTTTTCGCTTGGTGATGCTCCAAGTGCTCCATACATGATAAATATGTCCATATTAGGGGGATGTTTTTTTTTGGTTTTTCCCCATCTACTTCATTGTGTCATCTTGCAGCTGTGACCCCAACCCTTCCATTGGAAGACGAACAGTTACCCTCTAAGAAACCAAGATACATACGGTAGATAGCAATGAAAATCCCACACAAATACTGTACTTGAAAAAAACTCATCCTGGCAAAGATCCCTCAAAATTACCATACTTTTGTATTATTTGATCCCGGCAAAATTGGTAATCTAATGACATGCATTGTTTGGGTTGGTGTCATATAATAACCACTGACCTTTTATTGCAAAATCAGGGGTTACACCAACTGTGATATGGGTGTTTCCGAAAATAGGGGTACCCCCAAATCATTCATTTTAATAGGGTTTTCCATTGTAAACCATCCATTTTGGGGTACCCCTATTTTTGGAAACCCCCATATGTTGAACAAACCACAAGCCTCTCCTCCTCGACAGGTCTCGTCGGGAAGATGTACAACATCGATGGCTCCAATTGCAACAGAAGCTTGAGCGTTTGAAAAATCTGCCAACGATGCGTCCCCAAAAAACTATGTAACATTCCCGAAAACTAACACGTCAATGGAAAATCGCCATTTTAAATAGGAGATACATCTTCAGCATCTTCGAATTGTTGTTTTTCCATTGTCATGTTAGTTTTTGGAGGTGTGACGTCCCCAACTACCATAGACATATGCCTAAGCCCCAAGGTTTGAAAAGGGTTTGTAGCATTCCCATTTTTGTGTAACTAGTTTGGATGTAGGTCACCATCTCGTGAAAAAAAAAGGTGTTCACATATAAACCGGTAGTATATAGCTCTTTGGGGGATTTTTAGATATCCAGACTTGCGCAAACGGAAAGGCTTCGCTCCCTTGAAGCTTCTAGATACGGATGATATTCATCCACTTTGGGGCCACTTTTGTTAAAAAGCACCTCACGTAAGAAGCCACAGTTTATCCTCCAGAACGACTGTTTCAGGCACGCATGGAGTGTATGATATCATCTGATTTTGCCATGACTATTTTGAGTTTTTCAAAAAATGGGATGAGAGGAGCCCTACGTTCTTTCCAACGAACAAACCCTGGGAAAAAAAATCTCCTGGAAACGATCTCCTGGAGTCCCCCATTGAAATGTGATCGTTTCCCAGGATGGGGTAACGGCCTTCTAAAGGGTATGGTGACTATAGGAGCCCCACTGAGTCCACTATCCGGCAATCTGGTTGATGGCAACCAGAAATCCGGCAAATTCACTCACTCACCAAATCTGAGCGATAGGCAGTTGAAATCTACCATTATTTATAGGGTTTTAGCACCATCCAACCGGTGGTTGGCCTTCGGATTTCTGAAGCATTAACAGTATCAGTGTTTTTAACAGATGCAAATCGGTGAACTTGAGAAAGATCAGGGATAGATAGGTTCTAGTGTAGTAGAACGAGGGAATTCATGAGGGATTCTAGATTTCCCATTTCGGGCTTTAAATCATTCCCTTGAAAGTCTCTAAACAAAAGCCCCTTTCCCGCCAACCGGACCGATTGGCTCCTTGCAAACTCTTCATAACCAACCTCTATCAGGAAAACCCTTCCTGAAAAATCCTGAAAATAGAAATAGCCTCCAGGAAACGATCACATATCCCACCTTGGAAAGTTCGGAACATCATCGACTTTTCAAGTGCCGACTGTTGGGATCCGGGACATGTTTTCACGTTCTCGGGTAACGGGGACCTGATGCATAGGAAGTCAGCAACAGTCAAGGACATCCCAACCTCGACCCATCATTTGCTACTGTTACTGGGGGTATTCCAAGAAATAGCTGTGGATATTTTTGCTGGGACATTGCCTCCCCAGCAATGTGGACCCATGGAAAACAATGGCCGCCATGAAGACACGACTTGGCCACAGGAGTTGGGAACACCAGAAACGCCTGCGCCGCGAACGCCGGCGCCAGAAGTTCCGCGACGCCGCGCAAGCGGCGGTGAAACCGCCGGTGGAAACGGTGGAGACTTCCGCGCCGGTCACGAAGAGGGCGGAGGCTCTGCCTGAGACAGTGATGCAGTGATACCTCCCGAAGTTTAACATAGACCCTGAAAAGTTACCTTCCCAACAGGAAAATAGTCTTCCAACCATCATTTTTCAGGGGCTATGTTAAAAATCCAGGGGGTACAATTTTTCAAAGCGCCAGGATGTGGGATGGCAAGATCAAACTCAATGCTGATGATGAGTAACTTGCAGGTTTTTTTGAGTAGCAGTCGCAAAAGATGGGTTGCGTGGAGCAATTCCATTCAAAATTTCAGAACTTTGTAATATCCAGTGGATTTCACTTAGCATGTCACTTCAGCATTCAAAACAAGTCATGTTTTTTTTGGATGCCATTTCTCTTTACTTTCAATAAACTTTCAGAAAGACGAATTCCTTCATGTCGGAATCTAAGGGGATCCTGCCTTGGCACTCTCCCCCAATGCCATGTGGATGACAGTCCAACCAACGCCCTCAACCACCTCAACGCCTTCAACGCCCGACGCAGGTGGATTTTAGCCTGGACAAGAGCAATCTCTTCGCACCTGCCGCCTGCGCAGGTCTAAGGCAGGCCATTGCAGGACCCGAGTTCTCCAGAGATGACGCCTGGCAAGGCGGTGGTGTGTTGGAAAATTGGGGGTGGTGGAAAGGGTCGTTTAAAAGCGAGTTTCACCTCTAAAGATTGGATATCCAAAAAGGAAAAACATGTCGTCTTCCAAGATTCGCAATTTTTTGTGGGATTTTGCTGTTAGGTTTCGGGGAGGTCTGTTTATGTTTATGTTTATATTTATGTCTGTTTCTGTGACACAGAACACATGTAAAGGTGGCCCTTTTTTGGTGGGCTTAAGCGGTATACATCATATATGTCACATGGTTTAGCAGGGATTTTTAGAATAAATGGAATATGGATCCCTTTGGGGCGGTGACCCTCAAAATGTAAGAAAACACATCCATGGATTTCATGACTTTGCCAAGCAAATTTGTGATGCCAAGTTTTTTCAAGTAACCTTTGGTTCCCTGTTTCGAAGGAAGGAGAAAAAACCCACCCCGACTCATCATTCTGGACTCTGAATCCATGGGGCTTAGAAGCTCAGAAGCCACCACTTGAAGCATAGGATATACCCTCCCTGCAACTAACATTTTCACACCTGAAAATTTGAAAATGGATGGTTGGCATACTTTCTCGATCATTCCTTTTGGGGCGTTGCAAAGGGCCTATTTTCAGGGGTAAACTTGCTGGCTGTTAGTTTCAGGGAGTGTCAGCTAGTCAGCCTAACCTAACCGGGACCTTGGCAGGTGAAGGCCTGGGTATCGTGCCACGACCTGACAGTCAACAGGTGGGGTGTATCGATTTCTTGGACAAAAAAATCCTGGAGGCTTCCAGGAATTGATTTGATTTTAGACCCCAGAAAACTAACATGGAAGCTGAAAATGATGGTTTCTAATAGAAATCTCCTCTTCCAGGGCTTCATTTTCAGGTTCGGGGTGTAGACCCCAGAAATCTAAGCTGTTTTCTTCCATCGGAGTCCACCCTGATATCCTTGCATTCGCCATCTTTTTTTTGGGACCTTTCGAGCCGTTAGTTTGTTTCGGGGATGTATGTTTTTTTTGGGTTCGTACTCCTCTTTTCTGGGGTACAGACCTACAGACCAGATATTCAAATGGGAAGAACTTGTGTTTTTTTTTTTCGTTTCCTGGTTTGAAACCGAGCCAAAAAACTCGTTTCAGTTGAAGATCATTTACAGTTTGACTATCGGAAATTCACATGGAGAAATCTCGATTTGAATGAAGTCCTGCACTCGGTG
This sequence comes from Breviolum minutum Mf 1.05b.01, assembly GCA_000507305.1. NCBI lineage: Eukaryota > Dinophyceae > Suessiales > Symbiodiniaceae > Breviolum > Breviolum minutum. The sequence goes on from DF240113.1 coordinate 65,780, forward strand.
GCGGCTGGTGTTTTTTCCCAAAGATGTTTGTTTTTTTCCTCTTGTGCCCACCATTTTTAGTATGGAAAAGACAATGGACACTGTAATATCTACCTCGGAATGCATATAGATATTAATATATATATATAAACATGCAGACATATAGAATCCAATATACATATAAAAATCACACATACATAGTCATAGAAATCGATATGACCATGAATTTGAATATGAACACAGATATGAAGGTGAGTATCAATATGAAGTAGTGGAATTTATATGTATATATATATATACAGTATATGTATGCTTATATGTACATATCACATATCTAAATCTCAATGAAACCACCAACCTACCTTCTAGCTTCATCTTTTTTTGCGAGATTTTCCCACCAAAAAAAAACCCACGGGTAGATCTTCCGGAACGAATTCACCCCCCCGCGGTAGCCAGGTACGGCAAGTCGCCCAGGCGGCGCATCGGAACCGGAATTTCTTGAATCGACCGGGCAATCCTTGGTTCAAACCCAAAGGCGTGGGAAAAGAACGGAAAAAGACACCGGCAGCCGACCAAAAACCCTTAGGGATCCTGGAGAACACCGTCCTCTATAGAGGATGAATGATGATTGGGGTATACATTTCACCTCCGAAACGAAATGAAAGGTATTTGAAGTTCCAGTACCATTCGGAGAAGGTGAGCCAGGATCCCTAGGGACAAAAAACACCGGCAAAACACGGTGGTTCAAGGCGTGACCTTGTTATTCTCCTTGGAGGTCACCATTAAAACCCCGTTGAAAGGGGGTCATGTGAACTCACGTCACAATCGCAGAATTGCCAGGGGTGTAACATTTGGAAAAAGACGTTATTTTCCCGAAGACTTGGATGGAGAACTTTTTCAAGAGGTTTTGGATGAAGTGGAAGTGAGGTTGAGTAGCATTGAAGTGATACCCTCCGATAATCTAACATAGCAGGCTGGAATGGAAAATAGACCTGGATTGAGTCGATGTATTTCCTGGCAAACATAGGGATATTCCATTGCTATGTTCATTTAACCAGAGATATATCCGCTTGGAGTCACAAACATTTGTTCATCTTTTCCAAGATGAAACAAAAAAGACGGGTGTAATGAGTCACGACGGTCATCTTGCAGGCCGTGAGTTGTACAAACGTCAGTTTACCCTCCGGTAAACTAACGTTCAGCAATGGAAAATGGACCCGGATTTTTCAGATGTATTTCCTATTGAACATGGGGGATTTTCCAGCCAGCTATGTTAGTTTACCAGAGGGTAATAAAAGTTTCAAAACATGACCCATTGGTTTCAAAGGTTTGACTCATGATCACCCCGAACCTTGGTGAAATGATCCAATTTGACTACAGTAATATTTTTGGGATTGGGGTTTGAAACTACACCAAGTAGAAAATCATATTGAAAGAAAGAGATTCCAACCGATTTGGGATTTTCAAATCAAATCACGAATCAGTTTCCGAGGTTGAGAAATAAACGTGGTGAAAGCCACCACAAATGACCCCCGTTTAGCACCCCTTGTGGGTCCACCCGAAATGTTGAGATGCTCAAAGTCCCAGGGTTTTTAAGTCAGGATCAAACAGAAGGCAAATGAACGATGAAAAAACGGCCCCTGGTTGTTTACGGTGATTCGTTGGGGATGAAATCCTTCCCAGTTATATGGGGATTATAATAAATCATCATAAGGATCCCCAATACCCAACCAGTATAATGGAAATTAAGAGTTTTTTTCGTGGCTCAAATGTGGCGGGTAATTTCTGGGGGATTTGCCTTGAAAATAGTGGTGCATTTGGTTTGGGTTGGTGTCATATGATGACGCAAACATCTAATTACTGTGTTTCAACCCTACCTTTTTGGGGAGTGTAAAAAGACCATGGCGGCGATTTTTTTTTGAGAAATGAACAAGAAACAGACGCTCCATCTTCCATGTCCGGAAGCTGAAATCCAATTTCATGACCTCAGAATTCTTTCTGAAACCTCCCAACTTCATATCAAACATTTTAAATGTCCCCCTTCATGATGGTGAGGCAAAATTCCGGAATTATCCATGGCATTTTTCTTCCGCATTTCTTTTTTTTAGACACTTCTCCCATGTGTCGATGGCGTTTGTGGAGCTTTAGAGACTTTTCAATTGTCTTTGTTGATAGAGATGACTTGAGAAAAAACATCTCCAAAACTCCTAACTTTTCTCATGTTCCCCCATCGGACCAAAACCAGGCACCTTTAACGACTCAAACTGGAGTCGTTTGCACCCATGGAAATTCCCACCCACCTTACCTTCAAATCGAAAAACATCTTACTCCCACAAATCAACATGTTAACCTGCAACATGTAAGCACCACATCAAATAGAAATCAACTGCTCAACTGCACGTTTCCAATTACAACCACCAACTAACACCAGTTGGTCAATGTACCCTTTCTCTCATAATCATGGTTCAGTGAAAAATGGGTGTATTTCCAATGGGATCGTTAAGTTTGCACATTTTTTCGCCCCTTTCCACGGTCCACTTATGGGAATGGGTAATGTTCACCTGCAGGTAGTTCCGATGTGGTGGCTTTTGGGAATGCTTATGCCAAATCCTTTGGCTACAGCGTCTTCAGACAAGTTCCTGGCTCCTCCAGCCCTTCCAAAGGCGGTGGTGAGGCTGAATGATGGTCCCAAAAAACTGCTGTCCCAACAAAGAAAATCGGGGAAAAGGTTTGTTTGAATGAAAACTGCATTTTGAATGAAAACTGCATTCAGATGTCAATTACAGGGGGTCTGTTTGGGATGGACGAAGTTCTCATGAGAATCTGTTGAAGTAGCTTACTATACTCAGATTATCGTTCACATGACCGCAGTAAGGAGGACCAGTTGCTAGCTTTTGGGGCTGCGCGACTTTCCTCAAATGGTAAAAGGTGAATTCATGTCAAGATGTCGACTTTCCCTGCGGCAATTTTTTTTTGTGGGAAGTGTTTCATCATTTGAGCAGGGAAAACCTGATAGATTTTAGGGCATATTTGAGATACACCTTTCTGGACTTAGGAAGCAACCCTTCAGATTCTTTGGGGACATTTTTGTTGGCCAATTTGCTGGCTGCCAATTTGCTGGCTGCAAATGTTCCCGTTGAGCTTCCGTTTTGTCTACAAGACGTAGACACGAATGCGTTAAAGCATGCCGTTTTGAGATTTTTGGAGGAATGATGCATTGAAAGAAGGTGCTTTTCCGTTGACCAAGTCAGAGGCGGAAACAGAATGACAAGTTTTTGATGTATGATGATGTATGCAAATTGACACTTACTAGATTACTAGGTTACAAATGATATTCTATGTATCCCGTGTATCCAATATAGCAATGGACATCCACCATAAATGCAGATGTATCTTCATTTCGACATCCGCGATGGAGGTCCATCCATTTCTTAGAGAGTATTCCAGAAAAGTGATGCCACTTGCAAAATCATAAAATGTGGCGTTTCCCTCCAATCAAACAGCTTATTTCACACTAGAAGTTGACCATTTTGGGAGTCTATTTTTTGACTGCAAATTTATCATGTCGAGTCAACATGACGCATGCAGCTCTTAACCGAATCTCAATATGGCCACTGGGGAACACCTCTGAAAATCAGAGGGTGGGTTCCACCCTTCCACAAGTGGACGAACCACATGTCAAGTCGCTTCAAAACAGCTCCAACAACACCCCACCGGATTTCCATTGAACAGCGCTTGAAGCGTTGACTCTATTTTTGGGGGGTTGGATATTTCAAAAGCTGGATTTGTGCGAAGGTCTGTCCCAAAAAATCAGTCGAGAGGGTGAGGGTTGGGGGGTTGAATCGGACTGGACTTTCTTCGTGAGAATCATCAACCAAAGGTTTGCATTGTCAGAGGTTTCATGGAGTTTTACTCCCCCGAAAACTAACATATCATCCCCTGAAAGTCAATGGGTGGTTCAGATGGTATTTCCTACTTAAAATAGTCCCGGAGATATGTGTGTTAGTTTTCATGAGGTCTAATGCTACAAAGGTTTCAGGATTTTTGGGGAAAATGATTTGGGTGTCCTTTTTTGGGTCTTTTAGGTGAAAACTGCTTCTCTTGTTGCGGTTGATTGTTTGGTAAATAGCCATTTCCCCTCCCCCCCCAGAAATAGCCATAGCCTTATGATCAGGGCTTATGAAAACCATTGATTTCCTTTAATAAGGCCGGCTATCAAGCCCTTATTTCTGAGCGCTCTGCAAAAACAAGATCGAAGGATGAGGATGCGCTCACCCTGGGAATGACGATCGGAATGCCAATAGCGGCGGGACGATAGAGCAGATATCACCACGAGGCATGCGCGTCATCACGAATGTCATCGTTGTGCCGCAGCAAATTTTAGCTTCTCTTTCTTTTTCGCCCTGCCTGATTTCTGGCTGATGTAAATCATAGCATTAATAGGCATGTACCAACGTTTTCGTAGGTATCTTTTACCTGTGTTTTGTGACTCATCTCGCTTGGTATCAGCTTGCATACTTATGTGACACTTTATCCCACATCAAACCTCAAGATGTATCTTGATGACAAATCCACATTGCAAAAGAAACAACAAGCAACGATTTGGTCAAATTATAGCGACCTCACACGACCTGGGCCCCCAAAAGGTAGCCAATAGTAAATAAAAATGGGACCCCGGCTATTTCAGGGAAATTCTCGGTTGGTGAAATACTATTTCATTTGGCCAGAAAAATGCACACAACCACTGACACTTTAAAGCTAGAAACACCGGCATCACCACCTTTGAAAATTCGATGGCTGCCGCCTTGCGAGGGAAGAAAACGCCACTCGGGCTTTTTGAAAAGAAACTAATCTGGATCATCTGCAAGAAACAGTTTTTTTTTTGTATTTTTGTGTGTATATGTACATATATATATATTTGTATTTATATAATATATTATATATAATATGTGTATTTTTATTTGTATGTAAGGAGAGAATTATATTAGTGGAGCCGTCCGCAAATGGTTGTTGAAGATGATCCATCATTTTTGGTTGACTTTGGGCCATGAACGTACACCTGTTAACATGGACAGTACAAATGGTTGTGGCTTGGTGAAAGGGTCTCCCTTAAGAAAATATGGTATCCTTGGGGTCCATGTTGATTCGCGGTGTAGATGCATTTCTTAGTGGTATCAAATATGTACATCTATATATATATATATATATATATACATATTTGTCCAATTCATCCGGAGCAAGATTTTTTCGATACATGTGATGATCATGTGAAATGTTTGTGTAGATCTTTTGTATGCAGATTGCTTGGGATGAATATTTTTTTAGTTCTTAAAACCATCCCTTCTGCTCAATCTCTAACAAAATATGACGATGGGGATCATGAACCCTCTTCTCGGGTCCCGCTCCAAGATCTTAATCTGCAGCCCCCTGAGGCGTATCTTTCGAGATACCAGGACCTCAGCTCGTCGACATGTCGTTCTTTGCTGAAAAAAACATCTGGAATTTGTTTTGCTTCCCCTTAAAATAGAAGACATCCCATTGCCACAAACTCACAAATCCCAACTTTTCTATGGGACTTGGTGTGATTTTGGGCAAGTGTTTAATGTGACCTTTGTCAGGTAGATCTTCAAAAAAAAACACCTGCAGGCACAAGGTTTAGGTGGGTTCCTACATGTCATTGGTCGATCATGTCATTGGCCTTGTCCTCGAACATGATGAAAAAATATTAGATAAAAAAGATAGTTTTGTGAGATATCTATGACAATACATCTATTTTGGATTAGATAGGTAGATATTTGTTGATTTATGGATGTTCGTTTTTTAGTACAATAGATCTTCTACAGAAATATAATTAGATAAAACATTTGTACAAACATGGTTCATTTACTAGATAGATTAAAGTCAATTGCATTTGTACCTAGACAATCCTAATCAGACTTGAGATATTTGTGCTCAAAAAGCACATCGGACACATCAATGTTTAAAAGTTGTGATAGTTCATGATAGTTCAGAACATTATTTGTTGGTGAAGCAGCGGATTGTATTAGAATAGACGAATGTCAAGACATTCCTAAGGTGAAAATTGATAAACATGGTGTTTTAGATGAAAGAATAGAAAGAGGTAATTGGTATTGTAAACATACATCTGGAGATTCTATTTTTAGAAGATGTTGCTGGTTATTGTATAATTTGTTTTCCACAAGAAAGATTTAGTACTACTACAATCAGTTTGATAGCTAACGATGATATTGAATTAGCAAAAGTATTTGTGAAATAGATGCACAACGTCAGAAATACCAATACTCAAGGGGATGAGTTATATTTATGATAAACTAGATTTTTTAGTACATATAGTTACAAAAACGCCAGTATTTGGACAATATAATAGAGGCGTTCTTAATCTTTTCAGAACATGCACAATTTATGAATTTATTCGACACGAAACAGCGAATTTACATTATATATCATTTACAATACTCAAAGGGATATTTGATTCATAAACAATGTAGATAACAATGATCATACATTAAATCATAATGATCAAATAGACCATTCAAAATCAAGTTTCGAATAGGGTGAAAGGCACTATGATGAGTAATTTCATAATATCTAGTACTATTAAACTGTTAAGATAAATTAATTTTGAAATACATACACTTTTCCAAATACAATGATCTTAAATACCTGTTTCGTCGACATATTGCCGGCGAGAATGGCTTGACACCATTCCCTGAATCTCGAATCTTGTAACCCCTGAAAATGGATGGTTGGAAGACTTTCTTGTTTCCTTTTGGGGCCCGGCCTATCTTCAGGGGCAAACTGTTAGTTTCAGGGAGGGTGCACCTCATAAAATTCGGGATGGCACTTGGACCCCACAACGATTTGTTTTTGGTAAATGTTGTTCCTTTTCCAGCCCGCGACATTGTTCAGTTCCAGCCGTTTGTTTATATGAAGTGTTCCTGGGAAGTTTGAAGATCCAGCAATCACCATTGCAACGTTCTGCTTTTGTGTTTTTTCAAAGCGATACCAATCAGGCAAGATGATAAAACGTCAACGCTACCAATCTTCACTAGGTGGTTTCAAACATCCCTTGGACCCCAAAACCATGAAAAATGAAGGTTTGACACCCCCAAAATATGGGTTATAACCCCAAAAAATGACGGAAACGTGGGTTCCCATGGATTTTTCATTTTCACCCCGATCCCTGGGGAGATGATCCAATTTGACTTGCGCATATTTTTCAGATGGGTTGGTTCAGCCACCAGTCTTCAGCAATATGTTGTTTACCGATTCTGTTTGTTGCTCATGCATTGGTCCATGGGCAAATCAGTGCAGACCTGCATACGTCTTTTTTTTGGTGACATATTTTGACCCTGAAATGCGATAAGTTGAAAAAACAACAAAAATTCTTTCCCTTCTGCCAAAAAGATAAAACTGAAACTATTCTTAAAATGAACGTGAACTGACAGACAAACAAACAAACAAACAAACAAACAAACAAAGAAATCTACAAACCAAGACTTTTAACAAAAAAAACTACATGAAATCAAGTTGCAAACAACAACAGTTGGACTTTTGAAACCCTTGGGCCGGGAAGCTCCAGGAGTGGTTCTTCTACTCGTTGTCGTTGGGAGGCGGGGTTCCAATTCATGTGGAAGCGGTTGGTGAAGTGAAAAAAAATCATGGTGAATACTTCCCAATAAATAAGTGGTATATCTAGGTGGTGGTTCAAAACTTTTTTGTTTTCATCCCGAAAATTGGGGTTGCATGATCCAATTTGACTTGGGCATATTTTTCAAATGGGTTGAAATCAAATGGGTTCAAACCACAAGGCTTTTTCCACTCAAAACAGCTGGGTCATTTGGGTTCCAGGTATTGGTACCCTTCTGGAAAAGATCACATCTTCTCTTCCCAACGCACTTTTGATTCGATGATTTTCTTTGATTTTCTTTTTCGATATGTGACCGTTCCCAGGAGGGTACATGTTCCAACAAGGCAGTTTATTTCCAGGTCATACGGTTGATGGTTCAGAAATTCGGCGATCACCACCTGAGATGTATAAAACATGGTAATAGGATAAACTACCTGACTCTCAACTGGTTAGCCGGATTTCTTCCATCAACAGTCGCAATGGAAATATCCCCATGTTCAATGGAAATACATCTTCAATCAAAGGGTCCATTTTCCATTGCAAGTGCTATGCTGTCATTTTACCGTAATTCTTTTGGTGAGGTGTATTTTCTATGTGTGTATTCCAGGTGAGGTTTACATACCAAATCGGATCATGGAAGTGCAAAAAAGTCAACACTTGAGGTCGGAAGAAATACGATTTTTCCGGGAAGAAGGATTACCGTGGGAAAGCCTGAAAATAATGGCCTTGGGATTTTTGCCATCAATTGTCCATGTTAGTTTTTGGTGGGGTATTCAACTGATTCCGAGCCTTATCAGGTTTCTACGGTTCAAGCCGCCCCGATCATGTGATGTAAAGCGATGTTGTAGTTTCAACAGGGAAACCCCTGATTTCCAGGGCAAAGTCCGAGTTGGTGAAACAACTTTGCGCTCCGAAAACAACAACAACACCAACAACAAAAACATAACCACCTTTTGGATGGAAGATGGCCTACGGAAAACACCATCTGGCTTTTGGGGGTGTAGGTTTTTCAGGGATGAATGGAGTGAGGGGGTACCTGTCTGAAGGTCAGAATTTTTGAGATGAAGATGAGGTACAGTCCCCCCAACTAAGTGGCCGGCCGGCTTCGGATGATCCATGTGTTCCTGGATTCCCCCGGTCCAATGGGCAAGCCGTGTGATCGGTCACTTGGACTTCCTGGAAGTACCATGGCATCCAGCAAAACCAAACAGCGCCCAACGACTTGGACCCAAAACTTCGGGGATTTTTGTTGGCAGTTTGTTTGAGTAGGACATATATCTAACTAATATATCTAGATTGATGCTGGAACTTAAGGGCTAGCTAAATTGGAATTAAAGGAGGACACTTAGCTTAGAACAAGTTAGACTATCACTCTTGAAGTAGCAGTGATGAGTGATGAGTTTGGAGTCAAAAAAGACAGCGATTCTCATTCCTAAATGCTCCTGACTTCTGACTTTGAGTGTTATTAGACTACGGAAACCTGCACGGATTTGCAACTTTTTTCCCTGTTAAAAAAAATTCTCGACGTGGGGAATCCGTCCCGCCAAAAGTTCTCAGGAAGATGTCACCGGGTTTTGTTGGCTCAAGACTTTATAGGGGGGATCCTACGTTTGGATCCCCCGGGAAAAGGGGCCCCACGAAATGCGGGGGTTTCGGGTGCAACTGCTTGTGCTGGGTTTCTGGCTGGCAATTTTCCATGATACTAGCTTTACTAATGGCAGACCCAGTCGTGATGGATGGCAGCGTGGCAGAATTGCCAGGTGCCTTTGCTTACCAAAAAACAACTTTGATTTTCAGTTTAATTTGGAAGGATTGGCGTTGGGGGGAGTGGAAGAAAGGTAGAAACAATTGGTAGAATGGGGAAATCACAGATGTTGTGAGGTACATCTCTAGACTCTAGAGTAGTGGTGTTTGTTATTATCATTTTTTTATTGGTGCTTTGGGGCCCGGTGGTTTGGGATTCTATGGGTACCCCTACGGAATCCAATCCCTTTCATAAGGGGATGCCAGGAATGTCAAACCACCGGGACCCAAGCCACCCAATTGACCATTAGTTGAGTGTATCAAAAATTCTCATTTTGGCACATCAACTTCCCCTAAAAGGGAGCGAACGGGGGGTGTTGCATGGGTGCTTTCTGCACCGAAAAAAGGGGATGGGCATTTCATGATCATAAGGCATGACAAGAGTCCTGTAGATAATTCCAGCATGAACACAACCTACCCAATGTCTTATGTTCGGCTTCATGCAACTAGGTTGTGTTTTTTTTTTTGAAGGTTACCACCAGCATAGTGTTTTATTTGTTGTTGTGGGGCCTGATGTTTGGAAAAAAACTTCACCCAACAAAAAACTTGTCAACTTTTTCATGGTGGTTATATTTTTCAGCCCCTTAACAACCCCCTTAACAACCCGGCAGCCTTGGAGGGGGGGAACGTGGCAGCCCCAGGTTGGCCAAGGTGGCCAAAGATCCCTACGCCGTGCTGGGTGTGGAACCCGGCAGCACGGAGCAAGAGATCAGGGCTGCCTACCGTCAGCGTGCACGCACCGAGCATCCGGATATCAATGATGCGCCGAATGCCGAGGTGTTGGGGGGGGTTGGTTGGTTGTTGCATCCTCCAAGGTTTAGATGGGGGTTTCCTAAAATGGTGGTACCCAACAACCATGGATTTTCCTACTAAAAATGATCATTTTGGGGTGTTTTGGGGGTACCACCATTTACGGAAACACCCAGATGATTATTATTATTTTTTGCTGGATTAGTTTAATAGGTAGGGTTTTCCCGAAATAAGGTATGGGATCCTAGGAATCCAAAACCACCGGGACCCAAAGCAGCAATTTATTTAAACCATTAGTTGAAACGAGGAAATGAATTGCAAGAAGCGGAAACCGCTAAACCAGGAGGTTTGGCTTGAAGTTTGCGAAGCCTACAAAGTCTTAACGGATCCCAAGCGACGGTCACGCAAGAATGGCATGACCAAACAAGGTGGAAAAAACGGGGAGTCGCGACGTTTTTTTTTTTGTGTGTTTTTTTTTGGTGAGGGAAAACAACATGGTTGTCATGTAGACCAATATTTGCAGTTTTAAAAACACCTGTATAGATCTATATAGTTGATTTGGGTTGCAGAATGGATTGACACTAAATCACTACCCTGTTTTATAAAGGAGCAGTGTAGGCCAATGTGGGAATCCCTATAAACCAACCAATATATTATAGCTGTCTTTCTCCGTGCAGAGCAACTAGTTTTTTCTCTCTGGGAAATCATCCATTTCCAAGGGGGCTTTGGCTACTGAAGAAAATCAGATTCAGGACAAGTCAGGTGGTTTGCAGACCGGAAGATGTGGTAAGTGTCGTGGGGGTCCACCATGGGTTGTTTCAAACGAAGGGTGTCCAAGAGAATGTTGCGCATGACCATATGATGCTGAAACCGATGTTTTTGAACTTTTCAAAGGGAAAATTTGGGTACCCTTGGGAGGGTACCCTAGCAGTTGTTCCCCAAGAATTGCCCCATATTCCCTATACAGCCACTATCTAACGCATGTCTAGGTGGTATATGGTGGTATATATCTGGGGTACTCTCCCAAGGGTTTTCCAACTTTTCCCTTTGAACTTTGCCCTTCAGTAAATGATTCCAACCACCAGCGAATGTAGTGACCTTGTGTAGAGAAGGTGGTGTTTTAGCCTGGGTTTTAAAGAAGAAATCACTACTGTTGATGGTTTTTTTAAATCCTGCACCATCCACCTGGGATGTATAAAACTTTGTAAATAATGGTGATAAACTACCAATCGCTCAACTCGTGAGTTTGCCGGATTTAGAACGAACCATCAACAGCATCACTAATATAAACCTTTTCTCAGAGGCTTACCAGGTACATATAGAATTTGCAAGAACCACACCTATCACCAATATGTTACCTTGACCTTGAAGTAGACAGATAGAAAGCCACGTTAGATTTTGGACTGAGATTGCTAAAGAATCTCTTTCCCTAAGATGTGTGTTCTGTCTTTTGTGCACCTGCAGTTGGCTTCCCTTAGTATGGTTTTGTTTTAGCTGTGGGGGAAGCCTTGGGGTTGAAGGTTACCCCCCCAACCCAACAAATTACCAAACTATTTGGAGGTAGTACCTATCGAGATGACGAGAGAGTTCAAGATGATAGTGAGATCAAGAAGCAGTTCTTTGAAGCTCTAGGCGTGATGCCAACGGAACAGAGCCTTGCTACAAGTAGATAAAAGGAGGGATGTTGATGTCGATCTTACTTGAAGATGTGCATAACCAAATTTCCCTTCAAGATTTGTGAGAAATTTGGAGAGTTTTGTTTCGCAAGACTTTCTGGAATTCGCTGGTAGTTTTGGAGGTTTGTGTTCTTTGAAGATCTTCGATTCTTGTCACATCCAGGGTGAAAAGAAATGAGAACATCATTTTTTGCATCCCCGGCTTCACGAAGTTCACCATGGAAATTCAGATGGTTTTTCCGGTTCGCTGGAGTCCACGATTTCGAGCTGGCGCTCCCACCTTGAGGTTTTTTCAAAACTCCCCACAAATACGGTAGGTCCAGTCTGGTGGATCTGGCCATTTTCCCCATTTTTTCCGGGGTTTCCATCCTTTACCATTTGGGGGTAGCACCTTGGGAATTGGTGGCTTCTGAGGGCGCAGGTGTGGGGGAGGGTTTTAAGGTGCTAGTAAGTAGCCTAGCAACAAAAACAAGTCGGAATTTGTGATGATTTGTGCTTTGATATGATTGATACACTATGTATATTATGAATTTTATCATTTATTATATGATTTTTAACTTATATATCATGAATGTATTATTGTATGTTTTATATTGTAAATAACATATTATATATATGAAATTATATTTCACGTATTGTACATCTTATAGGCACACATATAATTCCTCCCAGCGACACTTCATGAATTCTAGGATTGTCACCAATTTGATGCACCAACGGCATGGCATCAACTTGTCAATGTCACTCGGGACAACAGTGGCTGTCTTGCTGAGGAAGAAAACCTTGAAGATGACATTGGAGGATGGCCGTGCCAACTGCTAGTTCCAAAGTTCCCCAGGGGATGTTTTCTTTTGTCCGCAATGAAATCTTCTGAGGATATTTTGGTGAGGATTCCAGTCACCAGCATGAGATTACTATTACTTTTAGGTTTGTTTGTGCCGCTTTTTGGCTTGGAAAATCTCTTCACATTCCAATTGGCACTTTTCGAAATGGCTGTTTCACTACTTCAAACAACCTGTAGAGTACTCGGTTTGTAAATGATACAATCTCTATTGTATTTCGGACATTGAACTTAATACACCCCAGAAATTTAACATAGACACCGAAAATAGCCATATTTGGAAAGGAGATCTTCATTTTCCAAACCCACCATTTTCTCTATCTATTCGTCCAATTTCCATGGTGTACATACTCCCATTTGCTTTTGTAGGAAATCTATCTACTTTGACAAAAAGAGTGGTTTTAACCCCCAACGATTTTTTTGGGTTCGAGCCTCGAGCCCCCCGATGTAACCGCCGACATCCGGCGCCCATGGTTTTTTTCCCCAACGGCAAGGACCTGAAGCAACCCAAGTTGAGTAGCCGCAGCGACGCCGCGGAACAAGCGCGTCGCAAGAAGCAAGCGGAAGCGCAGCAGTTGGTAGTTGAGCGTCCCAAAGTGGTTTCAACGGGAAAGTCGGCGTGACGACGACTGGAGTTCTTTTGTGGTTCACGCGGTGGACGGTTTTTTTCATTTGGAGAAAAGAAGATGAAGAAAATAGAAACATGATGAAGAGAATGGAGCATATTCATATTTATATATATGTGTATATATATATATTATACATGTATACATGTCTTTGTGAGTTTCAATACTAGAATTGGGATCAATTGTGAGCTCAATTCAGAGCCATTAAGTTTATACTCAAGGTAGAACTCTTCAATTAAACCTAAGATTAAGACAATCAAGATGATGAAGATCAAGAAGCGGAACGACAAATTCGCTGCGTTGTCCTGTTTTCCATGAGGACTTTCGAAAATTCGGTGACTGCACAGCAGATATGCCACACATGTGGGTGTGGCATCTGTGAAGACCTTCTCTGACTTCAGCCCGTGTGGTTTTTGGAAAATCTGTTGATCTTGAGGGATGATTGATGGGCGGATGGTTTTTAAAATGGAATTTTAAGGTTTCCAAAATGAGCTTGAGTTGCAACATACTCCGATAGGGTTGACTAATTGCATTGGTATATTGGGAGCTACACTTAAGTGCAACATCATTTGTTTCCAAGTTTTTTTGTTCCTTACCCTCCCTGAAACTAACATAGCACCTGAAAATAGGCCATCTCAAAAGGAAAGTAGTATTCCAACCATCCATTTTCAGGGGCCATGTTCGTTTCAGGGAGGGTAAAGTTTGGAGAGGGGCCATTCAATTATCCATCTTGGCAGGAATCAAACCACACTTACAGTAAATGTATACAAATGTATGGTGATTTTGAGTGATTTATGGTGATTTTGAGTGATGTATGGTGATTTTAGTGATTTACCTCCCTCCACCAAAGAAAAATCAAGATCTATTATTTGGGTGGTAAATATGTTAGAATAATTGGTATGTGGTAAATCCAATGATCATAATATGATTCTTGAGTTTGGGGGTAAACTGGGTGGTGGTTTCAAATATTTTCTATTTTCACCTCTACTTGGGGAAATGATCCAATTTGACTAATGTTTTTCAAATGGGTTGAAACCACCAACCAGTTATATATGATCATATATGACCCATCTTAGAATCAGCTGTTGGTACGGCTTGATGGTTTAGATTTTTTTCGACCCTGCAGGTCCAACGTGCGGCCGCCGGGTTGGAAACAGATGCCTTGTGGCAGCAAGGAACCTCAACGGGGATGACTGGAAACGGGCATCCCAACGAACAGTTTTGGCCAGATGATTCTTTCGGCTGGTATTTTACTGGGTGGTGGTTTCAAACATTTTTTATTTTCACCCCGAACCCTGGGAAAATGATCCCATTTGACGAGCATATTTTTCAAATGGGTTGGTTCAACCACCATCTAGTTTACCATTGTTACACCTGCTGCTTCACCACACCAGCCCTGCAAAGGTTGCGTCGTGCAGCCAAAGATCTTCGTCCAGAGGTGTCCCTGAAAGGCAAGGATTTTTTGAGGATTCGGTTCTGCTACTTGACCAGTGGCGAAGTAGGTGGGTTTTCTCCAAAGTTGAAAGATATTTTAAGAAAAAAGAAGCGTACCACTGATCTGAGGGTTTGCGACTGATTTTGAGGGTTCTCGCAGATAGAAATTTTCTAGGGTTTACCCTTACTAAAAAAAGGGGACACACATCATTTTTCTAAACCTGTGGGAGAAAAAGACCATATCTACTTTCGATTCCAACCCTCAAACATCCATCCATCTCGGTGGGGCCCAAAACTGCCTTTTTTCTAAAAACAAGCAAAGGACGACTTTTCAGCAGCCGATTTCCATGCGGAGTAAGTATGGTGGGCACAGGGAGGTTCCGAAAACAGAAACCCCTCAACTTGCTGGTAGGCTTGGCGGCTATTGGTCTAAAGGCTGCCGCCAAAGCAGTCGAAAAGGATCAGGTGAGGCGGGTTTAAAAAACGGGTGGATTTTCAACTGGGGAACAGAGATCTTTGGTGGTGGCAACTCAAACATTTTTATTTCTACACCTATCTGGGGAGATGATGAAATTTGACTGATATCTTTCAAATGGGTTGAAACCACCAACTAGGAAAAGTCGGGTGCATAGTTCTATTCTTGGATTCTTGACGGCCTTTTTCCCTTTCCGAGCATTTCTTCATCATTTTGGAATTCAAACGGACTATTCTTTTTTTGGGGCTTGAACCAAAAAGACCGGTGTTGTTTACACTAGGGATCCTGGCTCACCTTCTCAGAATGGTACTGGAAGCAAAATACCTTGCGTTTCAGAGGTGATTGTACACCCCGATCATCCTCTGACAAGGTGATTTCATGCAGAGTTCCAATCAGCATTAACTATTTCATCCAGAGTTTCAAGGGTTAGTTAATGGTGTACAATCTCACTCCCTGGGTATAATTATTTTGGAAAAATTCATCCACAATTCCCCAGCAGTTCTTACCAGTCTTACCATATCAGATGGATCCCACTGAGACTTGACAATATCAGAACTTGGGTGAATGATTCGTCATGTGATTCGGTTATTTCCGTTTGAAAGACAGGAGTTATTCTAAGGGATTCAACAAAAGATGGGTTTGCTTTTTGGGGAAATTCAGAGATACTAGGTGTTTTATTGTTTTGGCATCGCAAAAAAACAAATTCAAGCAACCGTGTATAAATGGCCACCATGGCTTTATAGTGTGAGGTTATCATTGGCTTTTATGGCATTTTATGGTACCCCATCAGAAATTTACTATGGAATCTGAAAATGACGATCTCCATAAGTGGTACTCCCCCAAAAGCTAACATGTCCCCTGAAAAAAGAACGGTTGGAGGACTACTTTTTTTTTCAAATGGCCACCTCTTTAAGGGTCGACAGGCTAGTTTTCCAGGGTGTATTTTTTCTTCACCCGGAAATCCATTTTTCATGTTTTTTCTCGTGCGAACTCTGGGCTTTAAAATCAAGGCGCTACTGGTCTTTGTTTGTGTAGAAGGTGTGCCAACAGTCCGGAATCCTGGGAAGACAGTTGGTGAATGCTTGGAATCTTTTGGTTCCTGGTACATAAACCCGTTTTCCATGACAGCTTATATAGGTTTCCGGTACCTGACATGTTTGGTGATTGTCAAGTTTGGGCCGAAAAAAAAAACCTCAGGTTTTCACCAACATAGCTGGCTGGAAAATGGATCCGGATTGAGTTGATGTATTTCCTACATAAAAATGGTGAAATTGTCCAGCAATCGCCATGTTAGTTTACTGGAGGGTTTTAAAAGCCTCAGGTTCTGATGCAACATTTGCCGATTCTTTGTGCCTTGAAGAAGATCCCAGTGGCTGTGGTGGCTGCTACTCCAGAGATGTTGGGAAGTGCTTCCGCACCCTTTAGGCGGATGGTGATGGTGGTAGTCAGGGTGGTTGTTGATCAGGATTTTTTTGAGATAGAAACATGTTGAAACAGAGATAGATATCCATTTTTAGTATCTCTGACGCAAAAACGATATGAAATATACATCTACCATTGCAAGAGATGTGGAAATGATATTGAAATCTTTATAGAAATCATATTGTAAGATATACATCTGTGAATCTATCATCCTTGGGTTGGAATATGGACATCTTGTACGTTTTTTTTAAGTGTCAAAAAGTCAGACTTCCATCCGAATTCCATCCGCCTTCGGATGCAGGCCGAAGCAGAAGGATCTACATGCCACAGTTGAACCCACTCAGGATATCTCAGGATGTTTGGTGAATTGATATGAACTGGATTTTGAGATGTGGAGATCTCTAAGTTGGGCTTAGCTCGAAACACACTTCAAATTTGAGTTTTTGGGATTGAACAAAAAAAAAACATGAACAAAACATAGATTCCCTATATCTAAACACCTGCTTAAAAACAAAAATAGGGGGGGTGTTTTTTTGGGGACATGAATCTTCTTTTTTTGGTGGAGTTTTTTTTTCATCAAAAAACCTTCCCCAAGGCCACCACCACGTTGCGGGTTCACGCTAAGGCCATGGCGTTGTTGAAACCCTGTCGGTATGTAAAACGTTTAGCGGAGTTGGTGGAACACTTGGAGGCGCCTGGGATGCTGGGAGCCAACGGATCCGTTGATGCCAAGCCTACGGACCTCAGGGATACCTGTTGGAATCGGGGGCTGCATGGTTCAGAAAGACAATCCTAAACCAGTTGATTCATACCTGTTGATGGACAAAATTCATGTGTATATATATATATATAGGTGTTTCCAAAAATAGGGGTAAAACCGTACCCCAAAATGGATGGTGAAAATAATGGAAAAGCCTGTTAAAATGGATGATTTGGGGGTGCCACTATTTTCGGAAACATCCATATGGTACATAAATTACATATACCCATGATTTTTTTTGGCAAGGTTTTGTGAAGATGTCAAGTGGTGAGGGGAGGTCTTCCATCAACAGTATTGGGGGAGGGATAAGTCTGGCAAGCAAGGGGGCACCGTTAGTCAGTGTGTTGCGAAGATATCTAATGTGCATATACTGGTTATAACCTACCGCTGGGGGTTAGGGAAATCAAAAAAAATAAAGCGCCAAAGCTGGGAAGACATGGATTGAATAAACACATCAGAATTGAGAATCACTACTTCAAATAAGCGCAAAATCATTTTGAAGAAATGATATAATATATGTATATATACAATTTGGTATATTAAATATGAATCATTTTCCTACAAACATACATGTACCTTGTACTCTTTATTACAATTTTCTATCCAAAAACCGTGGCACCTCACCGCCCTGTGAAACCCCGTGGGGAAAGGCGTCGCTTCCTGCGGTACGGCTGCCCTTCTTACGGAGTGCCTGGGAGCCGAGTTGGGGAGGTCCACCGAATTGGGGGGATGCTACTTGCTACTTTGACCTGGGTCTAAATATGNCAACAACAGAAAACATATATATATATATAGTTATTGCGAATGGCCCATAAGAGGCCCCATTTTTTTGGGATTTGATAAAAAGGTCGTTTTTTGGGTGGCTGAATTCGTAGTTTAGGAGAACCCATCAGGAAATCGAAGATGACGGCGGCTAAGGCCAGTGAGGCTTTTCAACGTGAGAGGGAGGCGGAGTTGCAGGCGAGAATGCAAATTTGGCAGGGTAAATGACGAGGGAAGTAAGCAACAATTTTGGGGGTTGAGCAGCAACCAGTTAAAAAAGGAAGATTTGGGATCATATTTTTTTCATTCAAATTTCAAATGAGGGATATTTCTTGTATCACCATGTGATACAATATGTATGTGTCATGCTGTTGATGTATCTTTACTTTCTAATCCACCCTGATGCTGTTGATGTACACTTCATCCAACGAGCCAGTTCATCCGGCCAAATTTCCTGGTGAATCAATGAGATACTGTTGATGGACAAAATCCTGCACCACCAGGATGATGATTATCCCATTATTTATAGGGTTTTAACCATCCCAGGTGGTGCAGGATTTCGTCCATCAACAGTATTTACCATAGCAAATTGGTGCCAAAGATGTTCTGGAAATCCTCAGTTTCGGGGGAAATTCTCAAAAAAGCATTCTCACTTAGCCAATAAAGGGCAACCTTTTTTTGTAAACTTTTGGGGCTTACATATCTAGATCTGATATTCAGACATACCCTCCTGGAAACGATCACATCTCCTGGAAACCCAGCCGGCCCCTTTCAAGAGAGTCGATCATTTTATTCTCCACTTCTCCCTTTGGTGCTGGGATATATTAGTGGCCGTTTTTTGTCGAAAATCCATGGACTCATCGCTTCTCACCTCAGAAAGGAAAAGATGGACCACGTGGACTAATTGGAATGATGGATGAATTTGGAGGGTAACTTTTTTTTTGAAAAGGTTGGACCTGGAGAATTTTCAGAAGTTAACACTTCCCGGAAAACTAACATGTCACTGAAAACTAGCTGTGTGGTGCTTTCAAATCTTTTTCCTTTTCCCCCTCTACTTGGGGAAGATTTCCAATTGCACTCGTATTTTTCAGATGGGTTGAAACCACCAACTAGATAGTGGTTGAAATGGCCCTCTTTTTGGAGGTGTAAACGTTTCTGCTCGCATGGGATCTATCCATGATGCTCTCGATGCTCGACACTCCTCGCCTTGGAGGTCGCTGAACCCGAGCCTCTGGCGGATGAGGCGTGGTCGTGGTGTTGCGGGTGACCGGGGGGCCATCTCTCTCCAACCGGTTGGGGGAGGAATAAGGTGATTTTTGGGGCGGGTTAAGTCACTGGAAAAGTGGGGGCAAAAACCCAGTGCAGATGCTATTTTCAACATAAGTCTTTGGTAGCAAAGTTTGCAACATTGAAGAAAAACACATCAAGTTTCTGGTCGAGATGGATGCACCTTTCATCAACAGTTGATGATCATGTGGATCATAATGCTTCCAAAGGATATAGGTATATATATATAATATATATATATATATATATATATTATATATACATACAGGCCCCCTGGAAGTCCAACCACCATTTTTTTTATACCGAAAGGAATGACCATTTTTTTAAACCATGGTATATATATGTGACTTCCAGGGCGGCCCTTTTGGAAACAACTACTCGACAGTCGACTTCCAAGGAGGGTGAAGTTAAGGATGTCGGATAGATACCTCCCATACCAATATTTAATCTCAAACAACTCCCGGTAGCCACGTGTCATTTCTGAGGTGGGTTAGGTTTTAGGACGGAGAAAATTCACCCCACTCCCTCCCTCTCCCCCCCAAAAAAAACATGACAGACTCATGTTTGTTTTCCCTTCAGGATTTTGATGCCTTCCACAAAAAATCGAGCCCAAAACTTTCAAGTTTTTTCGCCTTTCAAAGCTGAAGCATCGCAGCGCACAGATTTTTGGAAAAAGGCTGTTGGTCATTTCGTGAACCACCAGGCCTCCAAAATACCAGAGGAGTTCATTCAACTGCAGCCAGAAAGATTTGAGAAAGGTTTCAAAGGCACGATGTGATCGGGAATGTAACTGCACAGTTTTTCAAATGTTTTTTTTTTGGTGAGTTTCAACTATGCCTACTACTTCAGTTTCAGTGATAGAACTGGTGATACAGCACATCAAGTGTGGGTAGTATTGAGGAATACCTCGTAGTTATCCAGATTGGTCAAGCTGCTAAGCTGTTTGCAATTCATCCATACGTTTTTGACATACTATACCTGCTGTATAGGATTGATGTATCTATCATATACATCATTTTCACGTCTGAAGGGGGAAGATATCTTCATCTTCAACACCTCAAATCATCGCTGCTCTGGGGTAGACCCTTAAGGGAATGCCTGGTGCATTTTTTTTGAAACGTTTTTTTTTTTGAATCGCGTATTTTTTACATGGAAATCAATATATATATATATACGTATATATGCATATATATATATATATATATAATATATATTGGAGCTGTAGGGAAAATAGAGATTTTTGACAACGCACAGCAACACGAAAAAAGCCGCCATCTAAAAAGATGAAGTCGAAGGTTGCGGTGAAGTTCCCTGAAGTGGAACGGAAATTGAAAACATACTTCATACTGTTGATGGACAAAATCCTGCACCACCAAGGATGATGATTATCCCATTATGTATAGTTTTTAACCATCCCAGGTGGTGCAGGATTTCGTCCACCAACAGTATGTATTTATATATGTATATATACAGGCCGTTTCAAACACAGAAATATGATGCACAAAGGTCTTGGAAAGGGTTATATTTCTACTTTTAAACACCTGGAATTTGACACCTGTAAACCTACCTGTAAGTATCCACTAGTTTGTGCAGCGACCTTTTGAACTGAAACTCAGGAGCAGAGCAAAACCAACATGGGCGTGTTTCAAAGATGGTTGATTGCTAGGGATTCTTCTTACTGGAATACATGTATTGCATACATACACATGTACGTATAAATGTATATACATATATACATTCATAGTATTTGTATATTTGTATATGAAAGTGTATATATACCTATGCTTAAGTATATTAACACTTGTATATGCATGTATAAATATATTTTCTTAGTTCCAACCTACATAAATTTATATACATATAATGTATATATATATATATATATCTATACACTATATCTGTATTCATTCCTCTGAAAGCATCGTTTGTTTTCTTCCATTTTTGGAGCCTAACAAAAACATCCCTTTGAGGGGCTTTTGGGAAAAGACCAGGTTCCAAGGCCACCAATTGACCCTCGTAGAACCCTGTGATTCGCACGAGGCAAAGGAAAAGGAAAAGGCAAAGCGAAGAGCAAAACAGCCGTTGCGACCCAAGTCTTGCTGCCCTTACGGAAACCACAAGATCCGAAAACCACTCAGCCTGGGCTGTGCTTTTGCGTATCGTGATGAGCCAGTCATGATCATCGCTGTTTGGATGATCATTTTCCCTAATAAATGATATATAAATGATGACAAAAATGTTGTGTTCAACCCTCACCAAGGTGAGGGTTGAACACCAACAAAGGTGAGGGTTGGTTCCACCAACAAATCGCCAGGATGGTGACTGAAAACATCGGTATTTCCCCCCCTTTCACCTAGGAAGAGCTCCTGCAGGTCCATTGTACAGGGATAATTTTTCCATCAAAGATCCTCCTCCTAAACAAAAAAAATCCGATCCCAAAGGCATGTTTTTCCTGCCATTACAATTCGGAAGATTAACATGGAACATAATCATGGAGGCCTGGAAGATCATTTTCCTTTCTTTTTATGGGTGATTTGTAGGTTCCAGCCGTTAATCTTCCAGGGTGTAAATTTTGTGCAGATTCTGAACAATTTTTTTATCTTTATCAACACTTTTTTTACCTTTTGTTTTGGTATCAATCAGGGACATTTTTTGTTCCCATGCTTGGAACCTCCTTCAAGGATTTCCGCCAAACACGGCCTTAGCTGAGGCAGCTCCGGAGGCTAACCAAGCTCCGGGAAGCCTTGGTTCCTTCAATAGCTTGAAACGTGCACGGGAAGCCTTGCAAGGTAGGGAATCTCATGGTTGGTTGGGAATCTCATGGTTGGTTGGTTGGTTGGTTGGTTGGTTCTATTTGGGGGTTGAACCTAAAATGGTGGTAGTTTTGTTCCCCCCAAATCATCCATGGATTAATAGGGTTTTGACCCATTATAAACTCACCATCCATTTTGGGGGTTTTACGCCCCCTATTTTTGGTTCAACACCCAATTTGTTGTTGGAGCTTCCATGATCTAAGGAAAAAAAAACACATTTCTTGCACAACCATGTCCAGCAGCCAAGGTAAAATGCCTATCGGACCTATCATCATATAAACTGTGGACCAAAAGAACATCTGTCCGTTTACAGCTACCAGCGGTCAGAAGTTATATACATGTATGTATATATATATATATATATATATTTTTTGCATGTGTATGTATAAATATTTATATACATATATACGTAACATATAAAGTGAATCAATAAATAAATACATATATATATATGTATATCAATTAACAAATAATAATTAATAATTTTTTAATGGAATAATATTGGGGTGTCTTTGGGACCCATAAGAAACACATAAAATATTATATTTTTTATGGGTTTATAAGGGTCCCGGGGGTGGTTGGACAACATTCCATTTACTCTCACAAAAACACTAAAATAATAAACATTTATCTTATTTTATGGGAATGTTGTCCTTACCCAGCATTTTTCAAGCCTTGTATAGAGTCGATAGTCATCCCCCCCCGGGCCTTTGAGAAAATCCTTACACTGGGTACTAGTTGCAGGGGCCCCTGCTTTTATCCCCTAGCACAGTGCATCAATGGGAGTTGATCGACCCAACGTACTGAAAGAGGGCGTACCTGGTGCTGGTGGCAGTCTTGGAAGAGTCAAATGTCTGAAGAGGTTCTTCAAGTATTTCCGTGTTTTGGAGCTTTTCACAATCGTCTCACGCAGATGTGCGTCTAGAGGTCTACAGAGTGTTGGATTCAACATCTTTCAACTTTTGACTTGTGATCAGCACTTCCCCAAAAAACAGTTCCCTTTTCCAAAAGATCACCATAAATCGATTGAATCTTCACCAAGCTTCACCAGCCATCGGATTCCACCCAACCAACCATCGGATTCTTTCCTTTTGTACCTGGCAGTTCTGTGATTGTGACCTTTTTTTGTAATGGTGAGTTCACGGGGAGACCCCTTGAAATGCGAATCGTGACCCCCAACTAAGGGATGAAAAGGTCAC
Organism: Breviolum minutum Mf 1.05b.01; assembly: GCA_000507305.1. Classification (NCBI taxonomy): domain Eukaryota; class Dinophyceae; order Suessiales; family Symbiodiniaceae; genus Breviolum; species Breviolum minutum. The sequence goes on from DF240113.1 coordinate 89,258, forward strand.
GGCTTGAATCAGCAGGAACTAAAGGGTTATGATCACCATCATTGTCCCTTAAGAATCCCCCAATAAGGCCTTAATAATCACCGAAGAAGGCCTAATTGTTGTTCCTCCACCCTTTTTCTGATAGCTAAGAAAGATGATGGATGGAAAGAAGATGATTCAACTCCCAAATTGGGGATGGCATAGTTTGTCAGGTGCGAGCTGCTAGCTGTAGGGTCCCAGGGGTCCCAGGGTCCTACCTTTACTAAGCCGGGTTTCTTCCCAGCCTCCCAACCACTCGAACTCCGCCATGTGAAGATCGCAGGTTCTCCGAAAATCTCCAAAATCTCGAAGGTTGCTGCGGCGGAGGTGCTGCGTGATGCGTTTGTTGTGCTGAGTGATGAATGTGATGATAAAATGGTGATACATCATTGGATGATACTGTTGATTGGAAGAAATCCTACGTTAACCAGTTGAGGTTGGTAGTTTATTCCAATATTTACGGGGTTTTTATTACATCCCAGGTGCAGGATTTCTGAACCATCAACAGTAAGCTAGAGGCTCTAGAGGTAATTTCTAAAATTCCAAACAGTACTTCCAGGAAATTCCTGGTTGTTTATAAATATGATACTTTGCTGAGATTCAGACCTGTTTTTTTGGTTGTCAAAGATGTTAGTCCTGCGATTTCGACCAAACTGCTGACCGAAAAAACCTCCCAAAAGGGTATATTGAATAGTTTTCAGCTTGCTCAAATGACCTCAATCTATTTCAAGCTTGGGATATATATATATATATAGATATTTAATACATACTGATTCCTAGATACCCTCTATCTCAAATAAATGTTGCAAGTTCAAGTTCAAAAAGCCAAGACCCACAAAGGTTTTGTGACTTAACATGTCAGATACTCCTATAGTGATTGTAAGTCCCCTAAGGATCCGGTTGCCAACTCCTTCCAAATGGCCATGAAAATGGCTGAACAAAAATCGGGGGGTTGCTAACCTAACCACGCTTGAAACCAGGATTTTCCTGGAAATACTTTTTGGAATTTGAGAAATTACCATATAGCTAAACTACTGTTGATGTTTCAGAAATCCGTTTTCCCGTTTAGGTGGAGCAAGCCGCCAAAGCTTTGCCGAATGCGAGTGCTGAGGCGTGAAAACTGCCTTGAATTTGGATTTCTGGCGGCTTCACGTCTATTGAAAAACCTCTGGACACTGCAGAATGTGTTCTTTTCCAGGCTGTCGTTTTTTTTTTTCAAAGTTGTGTTTTCTCACTGTATTTTTTTTGGCCATTTGAAAGATGATGTACCCATAGCCATTTGATTCCGAGGAGGTTGTGCCAAAAAAAACATCCCAACGAACTTCGCTACAGCCAGGCACAATGTTGGGTCGAAGTCCCAAAAGTCCTAAGAGCTCCGGCTTCAAGAGCAAAGGCATGTTGACCTTACTGTTTCTCACAGTGAGTGTCTTTGCCATCTTTGAGTTCCGAGTCAATGCACTATTGATGGTATACATGCTCTTGGTGAATGGACATTGGGAGGTGTTGAAGGTGGATACTCTCTTGCCATTTTTGGACAAGTACTTGGACTTTGAACTTTGGTTGAATCCCAAAAACTTTGTTGGCTATGAAGTACCAGAACTTCAAGCTGAAGATTTCTCTTGGGATGAATATATGCGAGTCTCCAAGAACCGCAGGCTTGTGACTGTGGTGAGAGGCCTCATGAACAACACCCGTGCTTCCAAGGAATTTTGTTCCAAAGATTGGATTAAAGCTCATGGAGATTTCAGCTTGGTTGAAATCTTGCCCAAAAAAGATGAGTACAAATATGACTATACCTACAACATGGTCAACTTCTCTCAGTATATTCAGGATATCCAAAGTGGAAATCGTCGTTATTCCAATGGTCTTGACGAGATGTTGCTTCGCTATCCAGACCTCGTAGAATCTATGGAACTGAAGCGATTACAGAATCCAAATGGCTGCCGTGCCGTGGCCATGTTTGTGAATGGCAAGGGGGAAGGACTGCAATGGCACAATGCCAATCACTTCAACATGGTCATGGAATATCATGGCAAAAAGATTTGGCAACTCTTGGATAGCAAGTACAGCTTGTTCACCGCACCCGGAATGGCTATGGATCCCTATGCCACAGGCTTCAATGCTAATTCACCAAAGTCCATGTTTGACAAGTTACCTACCTTTGAAGTGGAGTTGAATCCAGGAGATGTTCTATTCAACCCAGTGTGGTCTTGGCATCGTGTACGAAATGAAGCCGATCCCAATACTAATTTGGTGGCCATGGGGTCCTGTCGCTTCTCGGAATGGGACAAGGCCCTGACTACAGCACCAGCTTTGGAATTGGGCCGTTCTTGGGGACATCCAATGTGGGTATCCTCGAAACTTCCTTCATGGGTGATGTGGATTCCATTCTTTCGTGTCCTTCAAGATGGAATTGGAATTGCCTATGATCTCTTCCCAATGTGGGGACAAGCAGGCTATGAGGTTGATTGCTTCAGTTCCAAGAAACGTGCTTGTGATCATCACTATGAAGTTTTGGGTGTCAAATTCAATCCTTAGCCATGGAAAACGTTGAGATGAGAAGCAAGGGCCATGGGTAACCAATGGTTGAAAGCTGTTGGTATGCTGGCCTTCCCAACTCGCATGCAGGCATGGTTTGCTTGGCTGTTGTGGGTTGGTTTTGTTTCCCCTCAGAGACCCAGAACTTTTTGATATTTCAGGGTTCTAGCTTTCAGGATTGTTGAACCATCTGCAGAGGTGGTGTTTGTGGCTTGGCTGGAAGTTGGTGTTAAAACCCTTCCGCTCCAATGCCAGAATTCACTTCAGAAGGCCACGAGTCTTCAAGAGATGTGGCCGAATGATCTCGATGCGTCTAGCATCAAGGACCAATCGACACGCGAAAAAAACATGGATACATTCAGATGCCGCTGAAGGGATCAGGGAAGATCTTGGAGCTGCAGATTTTGTGATGTTTTTTCTTCCCTGCAAAAGGACTTGCGGTGACATTTGTTTCAAAACCAACCAGCGATCCCACAGAAGAAACAAACAACCTTCGTTTTTCGTTTCGGGGTCCGTTTTGTTTTTTTTTCCCGGTGATTTTTCAGTTTTTTCTTCCAAAAAAACGAGTTGGAAGCTTTTCTATGATTCTATGATGTTGGATGCCTTGTTCTTTTCGCCCGCCCAACTTCATGCTGCAAATTTGCCATCAATAGGTGTGATTTCAACATTTCAACCGAATCCTAAAGTATAGATGGAACATGAAATTAAAGCACATTCATCACATTCCCAAGATGCAAATTCATCTCAATAGTTTTGAAATGGTACTGTTGATGGTTCAGAAATCCCAAACAACCACCTGGGATGTATGAAACCTTTTCAATACTGGGATAAGCCACCAACCTCAACTGGTGCAGGATTTCTTCCATAGTAGTAGTACTCCAGGATTGCCACATTCCGTAAACATACTTTCCAGTGCTTACTTCTCCACCTCCTTTTCCCGTTTAGGTGGAGCAAGGCGCCAAAGCTTTGCCGAATGCGAGTGCTGAGGCGTGAGAACTGCCTCCAGTTTGGATTTCTCGCAACTCCAAGTCTAATGAAAAACCCGTGGACACTGCAGGATGTGTTCTTTTCCAGGCAGTCTGAGTCTTTTTTGCCCTAAGAATCTGTATAGCAGATTTTCTCACTGTATGATTTTTGTTGGCCATTTGAAAGATGATGTACCCGTAGCCATTTGATTCCGAGGAGGTTGCGCCAAAAAAAACATCCCATCGAACTCCGCTACAGCCAGGCACAATGTTGGGTCGAAGTCCCAAAAGTCCTAAGAGCTCCGGCTTCAAGAGCAAAGGCATGTTGACCTTACTGTTTCTCACAGTGAGTGTCTTTGCCGTCTTTGAGTTCCGAGTCAATGCACTATTGATGGCATACATGCTCTTGGTGAATGGACATTGGGAGGTGTTGAAGGTGGATACTCTCTTGCCATTTTTGGACAAGTACTTGGACTTTGAACTTTGGTTGAATCCCAAAAACTTTGTTGGCTATGAAGTACCAGAACTTCAAGCTGAAGATTTCTCTTGGGATGAATATATGCGAGTCTCCAAGAACCGCAGGCTTGTGACTGTGGTGAGAGGCCTCATGAACAACACCCGTGCTTCCAAGGAATTTTGTTCCAAAGATTGGATTAAAGCTCATGGAGATTTCAGCTTGGTTGAAATCTTGCCCAAAAAAGATGAGTACAAATATGACTATACCTACAACATGGTCAACTTCTCTCAGTATATTCAGGATATCCAAAGTGGAAATCGTCGTTATTCCAATGGTCTTGATGAGATGTTGCTTCGCTATCCAGACCTCGTAGAATCTATGGAACTGAAGCGATTACAGAATCCAAATGGCTGCCGTGCCGTGGCCATGTTTGTGAATGGCAAGGGGGAAGGACTGCAATGGCACAATGCCAATCACTTCAACATGGTCATGGAATATCATGGCAAAAAGATTTGGCAACTCTTGGATAGCAAGTACAGCTTGTTCACCGCACCCGGAATGGCTATGGATCCCTATGCCACAGGCTTCAATGCTAATTCACCAAAGTCCATGTTTGACAAGTTACCTACCTTTGAAGTGGAGTTGAATCCAGGAGATGTTCTATTCAACCCAGTGTGGTCTTGGCATCGTGTACGAAATGAAGCCGATCCCAATACTAATTTGGTGGCCATGGGGTCCTGTCGCTTCTCGGAATGGGACAAGGCCCTGACTACAGCACCAGCTTTGGAATTGGGCCGTTCTTGGGGACATCCAATGTGGGTATCCTCGAAACTTCCTTCATGGGTGATGTGGATTCCATTCTTTCGTGTCCTTCAAGATGGAATTGGAATTGCCTATGATCTCTTCCCAATGTGGGGACAAGCAGGCTATGAGGTTGATTGCTTCAGTTCCAAGAAACGTGCTTGTGATCACCACTATGAAGTCTTGGGTGTCAAATTCAATCCTTAACCATGGAAAACTTTGAGATGAACTAAGGGCCATGGTAACCAATGGCTGAAAGCTGTTGGCATGCTGGCCTTCCCAGCTCGCATACAGGCATGGTTTGCTTTGGCTGTTGTGGGTTGGTGGTTTTGTTCTCTTTCGGAGACCCAGAACATTTCAAAACTTCAGGGTTCTAGGTTTCAGGATTGTTGAACCATATACATCTACAAAAGTTGCGGTTTTGCTGGAAGTTGGTGATAAAACCCTTCCGCTCAATGCCAGCATTTTTCGGTCAGACCAGTGTCTTTCACTTCAGAAGGCCACGAATCTTCAAGAGATCATGGCCTAATGATCTAGATGCGTTCAGCATCTTGTGAAAAAGTGTCAAAACTGACACGCTGCGAAAAAAAAAAGGATGCGAAAAAAAACATGGATACTCCCCTGAAATTTAACATGGAACCTGAACATGGAGGTTTGGAAGATGATTTTCCTTTTCAGTTGGGTGCTTTTTAGGTTCCATGTTAAATTTCAGGGGAGTAGATTCAGATGCCGCAATTTTTCCAACGGGATCTGAATCGATTCAGATCTTGGAGCTGAAGATCTTGGAGCTATGTTTCTTTTCGATCCCTCCTTGGATGGTACTTGGTTTTTTCTTCCATCAGCAGAGGAAGGATGGCCAAAGTTGCCAAATTATGTTTCCCATACTTTCGAGTGCTTAGTTACTTAGTCCTCCAAATTTCTTTTTTTCTGGTTCAGGTGGAGCAAACCGCCAAAGCTTTGCCGGATGCGAGTGCTGAGGCGATGAAAACTCCCTCGCAATTTGTTTTTTCCCCCTGAAACCTCCGGACACTGCAGGATGTGTTCTTTTCCAGGCAGTCTGAGTCTTTTTTTTGCCCTAAGAATCAGCTGGGACCCTCCTTTTTTTCAGGGGTTGTTTTCTCTGTTTTTTGGGTGGGGTGCTGGCATCTCCAAACCACCGGTGGTTTGGAGATGCCATTTTTGTAGAGTTTTTCTTGGACTGCATCGAAAAGTGTTTTGTAGGTGGTGGTTTTTTCCAACACATTTCTTTGGATCTCACCCTGATCCCTTGGGGGATGCACCAATTTGACTATTATATATGTTTCAAATGTGTTGAAACCACCAACTAGTCTTCATTTCTCTTGAAATAATCACGGTTCCCACCAAAACTTCCATGTTCGAGCCATGTTTCACTTGCAAAAACCTGACCTTGGCAAGATGAAAAAGTCAACACCAACTTCAATCGCCAGGCGATGGAGAAATCATCTTCATCTGTGCAGGCCAAGTCCTTGGGAAATTGATGCCAACCCGTGGCGTGATAGTTGATACGAGCAAGATCTTGTAGTGAACCCTCCAAGAAGTGTGAACTGTGAAGCAGTGAAAGTTGTTCCCTGAATCAGGGTCAAAGTACCACACATCATTTCTATTTACTGACTGGAGTTTTAAGGTAAACACGTATCAGCGCAGAAGAAGAGTTGTTGGTATCGTGACGTCTATATGCTCCACTTGTGACAAGCTTTTTGTTGACCTTGGAGATGCACCCGCAACAAGATATTTTGATATTCTTGAACCAAAAATCTGTATGTTTCTGTTTGTCAAAAGATGTTGGGGTATACATCCTAATTATACCTTTCCTTGGGTTTTGCCCAGGGATTCCCAATGCGGAATGAAACCCGTGACTTTGGGGCATTCCAAACCCGGGACCCAATGGACCCAGGCTGCTGAAACAGAGGCGGCTCGAAGGGGGTCAGGTCATGAATTCTTGTTTTGTTGGAGGAGTACAGCCTCCAGTCGCATGTTTTTTAGGGGCTGTTGATGATGTTAAAATTCAGGGCATGGTAACATACAGTATATTTGTGCATAGACATTCACAGTATACAAAGTATACATATGATCTGCCCAAGATGACGAGTGATAGTACCTACCTGAGGGCGTACCCCAATTCACACACGCAGATGCCCCCCTTTCGATACTTTTAACCCTCATGATGAAGCAGGATACTTTACATACATTTATCAGATATACACTTTAGATTTTCAATCAGGTTCACGACGTGGAAGTATCCCCAACCAATATTTTAGATTATACATAATAAATTTATGTAATCTCAAGCCTTCCTACAATCTAAGCTTGTCCCAAATACTTTGCTCAACTTCTGCATCTCAACATGTTCATCTCTCTCCTTCTCGCTCATTTTGTCTATTCTATCTACCCTCCCGAAACGATCACATATCCCCTCCCGGAGGTATAGGTATTTTTGAAGATTGATGACTTTCCTTTTCCCATTTGGTGAGATATGTTAGTTCCCTAGACGGTCTTGTTTTATTGTTCCGTTGTTTCAATATGCATTGTCCATCTACACTTCTTAACATTACAATCGCATACAGAGCACCTTACTTCAATCCGGTTGCATGCTGTACAAGTTGTGCGAAGTTCTTTCATTCTGGCATGTATTTCTTCTTTGCGTTCAGTTCTATACGCCTTTGCTCTGTCACTCACGTTGCCATTATTCTGAATGTAGTTTCCCCTTTCTTTCCTGAGACGCCTTATACGAGATCTGTTATCTCATTCAAGCATTCAACAGGTTTTCTAGCATTGAATCTTTCACCATATCTTCTGTGCGAACTATACATTGTACAGATGCCATTTCTTTAAAACCATTTAAAAACAAAGCATTTCAAGGCTGAAACTTGAAAACCCTCAAGCAGAAAAACACACACCCTCAGTTCAACAACAAACCACAACCACATGATATAAACAAAAAACTCAAACAACGGAACCAAGGTAAATCTTCACTGTGCGAATCGACTGTGCGAATCCGTGTGAATTCATGCGCAAAATTGAAAAGGCAGTCGAAAAGGCACTGAAAAGGCACTGTGAAAACACGCAGAATTGCATATGCAGCAAGAATCCATGTAAAAACACAACCATTTTGCAAGCCAGGCAAAAAGGCACTGGAAAAACACAACATTTTCTGCAACTGGCGCATTGCCGAGAAGCTTTGTAAGATCCAAGGTCCATGTCCATGTCAAAATGGTCGTCAATTGCCATCGAACCTTTGGATGAGACGTGGTGATGTAACAAGAAGCAAAAATTCAAAAAACGAATTAGATATATGATATATATTTACGTATATTTAAATATTTATATATCCAATGTATGTTATTGTATTCTTTTTTCTACATAAAATGCTTGCATCTCACAGGCAACCTACGTTCCGGGACCGGTATCATGAGTGATGATATGCTACCAGCTACCTGTCTATTACAAGTTGGGATGTGAGTGGCGTGTTCTTTCTTCGATTGTGAACATGTTGTTGCCTTAATAACAATGTCAAACGGTCAAGCTGGGCCTTCAGCAAAGTAGTACTGACAGAAGCTCCTATGCCAATCCGGAAACTACTTGAAAAGCTAAATGATGAATGAATCCTCTCAATAGCCATCTTGTTCTTGGATTGTCACACAGTTTATTTTTGTTTCATTTATTTTTTTGAAGTTTTTCAAAATTTCGCCAGGGCTCAGTCTGGCCTGTCTACCAGGCCAATGTCATGAGCATTTTCGATTTCTTTGATGGCATGGGTCCCAACTGAACCAGTTTCACCACCTGCAACTTGGCCCGGTTGGGATTGGTGTTTCGTGAAAATCCAACCCTTGGAAAATAGAAGAATTTTCATGAAGAAATGTTATGAAAACCCTTGGAAAATAGGAAGTCCATCTAGAAATAGAATGTTTTTCATGGAAAAACGCTATAGAATGTTAGTTTACTGGAGTGTATATGGTATATACCGTGGTTTGATTATATGATTTGTCTTGAATGTAATGATGAAATGTTCTGGTCACACCAGTAATAAGGGTGGTTTTCATACTCATTTTGCACAACAATCCGCGCCAGATGCAGCGAAGGTACCCATTTCGAAGGGTTTTTTGGAGCAGGCAAAATTTCCCCTCAGGAAGTCTGCTGAGGATATAGGCTTCATGGTGCATTTTTCACTTTACAGTATCCTTGATTTTTGTGGCCTGATTCGCCAGTGATTTTTGTTCCAAACATCTTTTTCTTCATCTCAGAGGATTGGAGGATGGGGTTATCACTGCCTGTGTGGCAGTGACTTCAGTGACTTGCTTCCTTCGCTGACGGAAAAAAACGCGGCGTTGTGTCAAGGTCTTGCATTTTAGAATCAACCCGGCGTTGTTCGGTTGGTTTGGAATTGCCAATTTTTTTAACATGACCCTTCAAAAAATACAAGATATCAATATTGGATTGATTTGGAAGAAAATTGTCCTACATTTTTTTTGGGTGTACATTTTCTTTCACGAAAATCTGCGTGCCGCCGCTGTGTTTTTTTTGGGTCAAGTGCCGCTACCCCTTCTTTCGTGGTGTTTGGACCCCCAGAAGCTCCACGTGCTCTGGGCGCACGAGACAAGTTTCGGAGCCTTGAATGGAAAGCTGTGAAAACTCTTGTTTTTTTTGGGAGGTTTTGGGGTCTGCAGGCAAACACTTCCCCAAATATGGGAATGAGATGTTTGTTGAACAATAAGAGACACAGTGCAGCAAGAAAAATCCCTGCAAATTATTGATGTATAACGAATATTTCTTTTGAATTGTAGTAACTCTAATCGTTGGTTGACTAGATTTTGTAGATCAATAGTAGTTTAAAAATAACAAGTTAGGCACCTTCTAAGTTCGTTGAATTCCAGCAATCATTTACAGAAAACTGGTCGCTTGGTGTTGCATGTTTTACCCTTCTAAAACTGACGGAAAACTGTATCGCTTTTGGGATGAGGTTTTGACGGTTTGACGTCTTCCAAACTTTTTTTCAGAGAGAATCTGAAACAAAACCCCTTGCCATCCATGTAATTTCAAAAAGGCTGGTGGGGGGTGAGATGTTGACCGGAGAAAAAGAGAGCTGATTGTTGACCTCGCCAATGAATTTGACTCAGGTGAGCAATAGGGGGGCAAAAACTACCCAGTCATGTGGGGGGATTATAATAAGCCAATATAAGCCATGAAATAATACGGATCCCTATTGAACAACCAGTAAAGAGTATAATGGAAAGTAAAAAGTTTTTTTTTTCGTGGCTCAATTGACTCAGGTTTTATTTGATCTGGAGGTTGGGTGAAATGATATATACTCTCCTGGGAATGATCACATATCCCCTCGCAACCGTATTCTTGAGTCGATGATTTTCTTTTGCTGGGTTTGGTGGGAGACGGAGATCGTTTACCGGGAGGGGTATTGTCATGAAACATGTTTTGAGATGAGAAATCTAATTTGGAGGATGGTTACCATTGATACAGTACTAAGGGGCTTTAATAGATACCCAAGCGCAACATTTAACAGTTTGCCCTGATCATTTTTTCGGGACCTAAAAGGAGAGGATGGTCTTCCAAGCATCATTTTTTCAGGAGATATGTTAAACTTCGGGGTGTACAAAAAACATTATTTTGTGGGAAAGGGGGGGGGGACCAACAAAAACTATGTAAGATCACTAGATGAAACCAAATTTATTCACACGACTCGGAAGTAGGAAGCAACCCGAAAACTAACATTGCAATGGAAACTCCAGCATTTGAAGATGCATTTCCAATTGAACATGGGACGTTTCCATGTCCAGCATCCTTTTCCTTGTTTTGAGGTCGACCAGCTGCTGAAAACGGCTGCGGTGTGACATGATGTTCCAAGAGAGAAGCGAGTTTCATGATGATATCCGATATCCATGTAGTTTATAAAACTATAAGAAACAACTGCCAAGCAAAGCTTTATTTTTCAGTCCCAAATCTCTAAAAAATCATTTTTCAAAGTCAGGTTTAGGGAGTTTAAAAAGGTCCGGCGATGCAACAAAGAGTTATCTGCAAAGTCCACCCGAATCAACCAACTCGACCCAGCAATCTAAATGAACATTCTCAAAGAAAGTAGTGAATCATTAAGTCCCAAGAATCATTACTCCATAAGTTAGGAAAACCATGAATTATCATCATTGCGCCATAAGTTACAATCATCACTTTAGCAACTTATGAATTATATTGTCATTTTGAACTAAACCATAAGTTGCAATAATACTCCATAGATTCCACAATGTACAGCTACAGCCTCCAGCGATCGTTCCATATGGACCGACGAAGACCTGCCCGGGGACCCTATTGGGTTGGTTGGCTTTTTTACCCTCCGAGGAAGGATCGAGTTCAGGCACCCCAAAGTAGGGTTTCTTGGTTGATTTACATCTCTGAAAGCGAACATGGGGAAACCAATGGTTACAAAAAGCCCTTAAAAAGGCCTTTTTTTTTCTGGGGGTGTACGTTCGGGGGGGTTAGGTTGACCAGCCATAGTATTAATACCCTCTGTTATTGTAGTGAGATTTTTTGCCGTTGATAGGAATCTTTTTCAACGAACCAGTATTCAATGAGATGTGATAAAGTTTCTTGAACATTTTTTGTTCGTGGCTCATTTGCTCTCAATCATATTGTTGATAGCCACACTTCTCTTGTTGATTACTTTTTGGAATGCTCCTCCGCTCAGCAACAGTGGAAAATGAAGGCATATAGGGATCTCCTACAATAATTGTAAGAACCCTGGTGGTGAACCGTTAACGGGAGAGGGAGCATCCGAGGTCATTGTGTATACTTCTGACTTTTTGGATCCTCTCGAAGCCAAGACATCCTTGCCATAAAATAAAGATGCAAGATAAATCAACTATTGGGTGTAACCATGAGTCACAACGAAGAACATTTGGTACCCTACAGTAGTCATGTTTCGTATTATACATTGCACATCTCCACCCCCCACCATGACCACTTTTGGAGAGCATAAGTTGGTAAACAACTAGGTGGTTTTAAAGACTTTTTTTATGTTCATCCCAAAAAAATTGGGAAATGATCCAATTTGATGCGATTTTTTCAAATGGGTTGGTTCAACCACCAACTACTCTTCGCCTTTTCTCGATCCTCCACCTGCCCGAAACCAGAAATCCAATTTGAAAAATTTGCCGCGCACAAAAAAACCTTGGAATTCTCAATGTGCCAACCGGGGTGGTGATACACCCTGGACAATCAACATTTTGAATTTTGAATTTTGAGGTTTGGAAGGTTTGGTTCATATGATTTTTCTTTGCAAATGGGTGATTTTCACGTTCCCATGTGGATTTTCCGGGGTGTATGTGACTCCACAAAACACATTTTGAAGGTATTTTGACCATCCAAGTTCTTTTGGATCTTGAATAGATCAGGGATTATTACAGTAATTGCGCAGTTTGGGGGAAGCAAACACTACTTAAATGTATGGCAGTTTTGAGGGCTTTCCTCTGAAAGCATTTCATGACCCCTTGTAGATGAAATGGATATATCTACGGTATGGCCACCTCCCTGTAACTGTGATCACCAGGATGAGAAACAGTACATGTTTAGTAAGGGATTCCTAATAACCTTCACGTTCCACTGTTACAGGGAGGGGGCCATATCCAAGATATATTCGAATATCCAGCTTTTTCGGGCTTAGGTCAATAGCTGTTTTTGGTTCCCTTAATAGGTGGTAAGTGGTATATATAATCACCCAATTGGCAGTATATACCATGTGCACTTATACACCACATTGTATATTATTTATACATTGCCAAATGGATGATTATATGCTACCGATCCCACCTATGAAGGGAACAATCGGAAACTCCATTTTCCTTAGGGGTCGAAAATTTTCATCTTTCGCAGCAAGTTTTACCACCTGCGAGGTGAGAACCATTGGACCAGCATTGACCTTGGCCTTAGCTGCTGCTAGTATCTTCTACGACGAGCTGCGTGGCGATGAGAATTTAAAGAAACCTGTGGGAGTGTGTTTTTTTTTTTGTGGCGTTGGATTTAAGGGCAAACAACGTGAAATTTGCCGAGTTTTTGTAAAAAAAGGGGGTTGTTGGTTGTACCACAAGATAATGATTTTTTGGTTGGGGTTCAAGAGGGAAATGCATATACACATTTATTTTTTCATGTTCGAACCAAATACTCTTCTTCCACATCATGTGGAACATGGGTTTCTCCACGTTTCTTATATTGATTTTCTCGATCTCAATTGGTCATTTTTTCCACTCTTTCCGCTTCCATGATTGTGGGAGAAAGAAGGTATCGTCCAGGAATCCAACGTAGCGAATTGGAAAATCAACAATGAGGGTACAGATAGATTTCCTATTGGACAGGGGGATTTCACAGCAATGTTAGACTACCGGGTACCAAAGACGGTAACATATCCATTTTGAGTAGACTTTGAATGTGTTGAAGTTTCATACTACACATGTTACATATGAGGTGTGTCTATTTGTCAGTATCAACATTTAATTTTTGTTCATTTTTAAAGCATGCATAGAACTCATAGGATTCTAAGCCTTCGCAAAACTACCCGTTTTCCAATTCAACAGCCGGTGGATAAAACATGTACATGCTGGATTTTTGTAGGAGAGCACCTGTGGTTTCAAATGTTTTGGGATGAATTTTCATCCCGATTTGTGGGGAGATGATCCAGTTTGACGATATATTGTTTTTCAGATGGGTTGGGTTGAAACCACCAACTAGCTGTTAGATTGGAGCCGTTTTCAAAGGATGGGGTATCGGAAAAAGCACCCAAGAGTTGAACCCCGAGCTGTCAGACGTTGACCGTTGTGAGCCGATCATGATTTTCATGGAGTGACATGGCCCTGGCCCCGAAAAAAAATGGCCGAAGATAAATGGGTAAACTGTGGTTATTTCACCACTTTTTGAGCCTATAAGTGGAGTTACCCCTCCCGAAGTTTAACTGAGATAGCCCCTGAAAACTGCCCAAAACCCCAATAGGAAAGTAAGTAGTCTTCCAAATACCATTAACTTCAGGGGCTATGTCTGTCTATGTTAAACTTCAGGGGGTGTATTATCATCTAGGTGGTGGTTTCAAACATTTTTTATTTTCAACCCGAACCTTGGGGAAGATGAACCCATTTTGACGAGCATATTTTTCAAGGGGGATTGGTTCAACCACCAACTAGTTATATTAATAACCCCTATAACTTGATGCCTTCTACGGCCCCACCTTGCAGCGGAAAAATCTTCCACCCCCCAACAAGTTGGGCCCCCAACAAAGATCCGCAACAAACCAAGGCTTTTTTCGATATAAATTGACAGAATCCCGCAACAACCTTTCCCACCAAAACATCGAGTTTCGAAACTTCTCCAACCAACCAAAACCCCCAACTTTTTCCCCAACTTTTTCCCAACAAACATCCACACAAAATTTTTCCACCAACCAAAACTCTCGGAATTCGATTCTTTCCCAACCAAGAACAACAAAACAACACACCCACCGATCCACAAGAGGTTGCAGGTTTGTCAATCCCCTATCCATTCTCAAAGATGGTTAACCAAACAGGATCCAAAAATATGGGTGAAACCAGTTTTTTTTTTGCTTTGATTCAGGGTCAAATCTACAACCCACCTGGATCCAAGGCCCAGTCTCCCTCTACCGGGCTTCAGTGCCCCGAACATCGATGCGGTCGCACGACCTCCGCGTTTACCGCCCCCGTTTCGGGAAGTTTCGGCCAACGGTGCCCTTCCCGCGGAAATGAAGACGCGGTCCGAAGGGCTTGGAGATGTGCCAAGGGGTGGTGAAGCATATGAATCTTGGATAGAAATTGAGGTTTCGTTGGTGCTTGGAGGATCATCCCATGTAAGGTAAGTGGGTAGGTATCCATGGTTAGTACAGTAAGTCCCCCTGACTGGGGGTTGTTCCTCTTAGAAATGGACTGAATTTTAGCGTTTTTTTATGGAGGTGACGAACTGGGGTGATCCTTTTAGTGGGGCGGCAATCAATGGGTTTGTATTTAGGGATTTACTGTACATTGTCAAAAGGAGTTGCCCTTAGGGAGGACCGGTCGAGTGGAATGTATCTCCTCAAGCGAAATGATTCCGGGAGCTCTTCGAAGGGCGAAATCGAGATTTACACCCGGAGAAGATTCTATGAGATCTTTTCAGGCAATGTTTGATGGTTAATGTTGTCACTTCAATAACCTCAATAACATGCAACCTCTGAATGTTACATGTTGATGCTTTCATTGATGGTAAATGTTTTAAAGGCAAACATTTCCATGCAACACTTACCAAAAACCAAAAAAATGATAAAAAATCCAGGATAGTAAACCACCAATTTCGACATTTGGTGGTTTCCTAGACCATTTTCCATCAATCAAACTAGGCAGTTTGAAGGATGGTAAACCACCAAACTCTGGGAGGAACTTCCCTCAGAGGTCACCATTTTTTTTATCCAGATAAGGTTCCAAGTTGCTGGATGTCTTCAATAGTATGTAAAAAGACTACTCCCCCTTAAAAACTCACATAGCAATGGAACATCAACATTTTCTTAATGGGAAATATACATCTTTAGATGATTGGTTTTCTATTGTCATGTTAGTTTTCCGGGGTGTAATCTGAAAATCCCCCTGCGAAAAATGATTATGAAATCTGAAAACAAGTGAAGTGGGAAAGGACAACTCATCTGCAAAACCATGAGGTCCAACCTATCCTGTTTTGGGCAGAACTTTCAATCTACATGAAATACCCCCAATAGATTCTGTACGAATTTCATCGTGACACCAGTGACCGAAAGTGGCCAAACTAATAGTAAATTGGTGGTTTGGGGCCTGGTGGTTTTCTAGGTGTACCCCCAAGTAACAATCCCTTAAGGAGATCCCAGGAATCCAAACCACCGGACCCCAAAGCACCAATTTTTCATACTTTGATTCAGGGGCCCGGTGGTGAAATATGATGAGAGTCATTCACCCAGTCGCCGCGGGGTTTTTCACGATCCAACTAGGGTGACGATTTACATCCACGAATCAACGACTTCGAAAAGTCCACCTAAAGCTGAAACAATTTGCTGAAAGAAAGGGGGATGAGATGAAAAAATTGAAAAACCCAGTTATGATCAGTTATGTATCCGGGATTTAAACAAATAAGCCCATGATTTCCTTGTCGACTCCCTATATCAACTACAGGTCCTACAGGTATTGGTTTTATTTCGGGATGGACCAGCCAGGGGGGTAGTCAACCAACCCCTCCTCCGGACCATGTACCCCCCCTAACATACCATGTACCCCCAGAAATAGCCGGCCTTGTTAATTAAGGGCTTATGAAAACCCATTGGTTTCACTTAAGGCCTTGTTAGAATTTCCCCTTATTGCTGGGAGGGAGGGTACGTCTTGACCAGGGGGCGGGGGGTTGACTGGCGCCAAGACTTGCAGCAATGCCCGAGGTGACCTTGGATCACCTGATCTTAGATCACCTTTTCTTCTCTGAAGTGCATGAGCTGTTGGATGGGCGACATGAACGCCAACCTTCCATCTTAGCAAAGTCCTTAGAGTACCTTGGTGTTGCTAAAAAAAATGAAGGTGAGGGGGGGTGAAACAGCAGGTGGGACACCAGGGTTTAGGATGTTTTTTTTGTTGGTTGGTTGCAGTTGGTGGTTAGTTTGTTCAAGTGTCTTTTATTAGGTGCGTTGTTCCAATCTGGCCAACTGAAAAGTTGCGAGTTGAGGTTGGGTGGTTTCCGCCATTGTGCCATTGTTTCATGAGGATTTTTCAAAAGATCAGCTTTTTAAGCATGTGAAAAAACCGTGTGGAAAATGTGATGAAAGGTCCACATCCGTTGAAGACTTAACCTAAAACCCCCCAAAATTGACATCTTTCCTGGAAAAGGGACAACCTTTCAATAGGATATACATGTTCCAACCATTGGTTTTCAGGGGACATGTTAGTTTTCAGGGGTGTATGTGAAATGGTTACATCTATTTTTTTTGGGTCTGCTTTTTTTTTAGGTGTTAGAAACGCGACGCAAAATCTACTTATATATACACACCTACAAGATCCAGGTATGATCTTCTGCAAACAAAACGTTTTTTTTTTGGCGATAAGGACGCAGGGCCCTTGCAACATTGTTTTTTTCCAAGGTCATTTTTTTTCATCTTACAGAACGAAGGGCGGTGGCATCATGGGCATTCACCAGTAGAAGTTGTGATGAAACGAAACTTTGATTTCGTTGGTGCCCAGTGAACCAGCTTCTCAAGCACAGCTGCCGCCATGCGTTCAATTCGCCAAGGCGTTCAGGGGCGAAGCATTTGAATCTCTGGACGGAAGAGGGGCTTCAACAAATGACCTTTGGTATGGATTTGAAGAACCTTTGGTCAAAAAACAACAGGAAGGCATCTGGGTGGTGGTTTCAAATATTTGTTATTTTCATCCCTACCTGGGGAAATGATCCAATTTGACTAATATTTTTCAAATGGGTTGAAACCACCAACCAGGCATCCATTGGTGTGAGAGGTGTCTTTTTTTTGAGAGGTGTGAACATTTGGTTGGATATCTGTAAGGGGTGTGTATATAAGCCATGCAGGATGAACACATTTTATATGTATTTAAGCAAAGTCTTAAGGGTCATCCAAATAGACCCCCTCCATGTAGGATGAACGTCTAAGTGGTGTCATCAGATCGTTTTGACAAGAGAAGTGACTCTGCCTCAAGTTTTCCAAGACAAGTCCTTTACGCCGCACCTCCAAAAGCCATTCGTTCGTTGAGTGAATCACAGAAATCGGTTGAGTGAATCATGGAAAATCAATGAGTCAATGCGAAGGAAACTGGACCTTGCTGTGTTTACTTGGGATACCTGTATCGGCCCTTATAGACTTCCCTATCTCAACCCCCCCCCCCTTCAGTTGAACCGATAGCCAGAGGTTGCCCTTTCTTCACATAATCCGACTCTTCCGAAGGAAAGGGTCGGAGTCGGATCGAATCATTTCCGAAGCCCTTTTTTGTTTCGGTGGGCTTCCATTGACCTATAGCCCTGAAACTGCCAGCAAAAGCGGGGAAACTGAGGAAGATGATGAACCCCTTCCGTAGAAGTTCGGCCTATTTTTCAGGATGATAAACCTCAGCTATTAGTTTCAAGGGTCCCTTAGGATCCCTTAGGATCCCTTGGCAAAGTCCCTTAGGATCCCTTGGCAAAGAGTGGAGACCGTTGAATCCTGGAGTGGCACTGGAGACCGGAACGAATCCCTCGGCAATGCCACTTGGTTTCCACGGGAAGTTGGGGATGTGGGAGTTTCGGATGAGGGGGCCGATGCTTGGTCAGGGCGATGATGGAAGATAAGTTGGTGATGATTCCTTCAGATATCACAGCAGCTTTTTTTCGAAATCCTGCTTCCAACAAAAACATCTCGGCATGGGTATGGTTTTTAGTAGCCATAAAATTTGAAGGTTAGGGTGCAAAAGTTACTTATATGGGTGTTTCCAAAAATAGGGGTACCCCCAAAACGGATGGTTTATAATGGAAAAATCATTAAAATGGATGATTTGGGGGGTACCCCTATTTTTGGAAACGCCCATATGTAAACAGTATTTGAGATGACTTTTTGGAGTGGATTTTTCATTGATTCAACCCCTCCCTCTACTACTCCCCAAGGGTACGTCGCTTTTTTGGAATTTTCATGAAAACCAACCCACCGGTTGGTTTCTCCGGAGCTGCCACCGTGTGGTCCAGTAACAGTTAAATCAAACAAACAACTCACGGATAAAAACACGGATAAATCACAACTTAGAAAAATAACTAAGGACTAAGGATAAATCAAGAAATGAATCCAACAAATACTCAGCCCAAAACCAAGACACTGTATATAAATGTATATAAGAGTTATACAGTTATATATATATATATTTATATCATATATTTGTATGTAGTGTATTGAACTTGACCTTTACCACTGGACCCTGTTTATTTTTATTTTTTAGTGAGCTACGGCTACGAAAAAGACACCTCGTTGGTTGATGTAGTGGGTTGTATATATATATATATACATATTTTATTACATATTCAATATCTTCTGTTCTTTAGGGATATATGTATATGACATTAAGAACGATCAGATAAACAACTCCGAATTGGTGGTGTTTTTTTTTAAATAGGAATCTCATCATGAATCAAAGATTTCGGTGAGTTTTCTTCGGTGTTTCCGCCTTTTCTTGGCAAATCACCCAGGTCGACCAGGTAGGCGAGATGATCATCAACTGCACCGTGAAATCCCTGCATAGTGTGGACCTTAGTGAGGTGAATTCAAGAGTTTCAGATACCTAAAATGGAGGGACGTACTGGACCTTATACCCTCCCCAAAACTAACATAGCACCTGAAAATGGATGGTTGGGAAACTACTTTCATTTTGGGAAGGCCTATTTTCAGGTGCCATGTTAGTTGACCTGAGGGTAAGGCTATTTTGGGGGTGGGTTTTTTCTTAAGCCGTATCCATACAGCTTATTTTTCGGTGAGGATTCCTCCATTTTTGGTACCAACGAAATGTTTGGTGATGGATTTGTTTTTTTTGGGAAAACGGCCCGCGGCTGGATGATCCGGCAATTTACAGCGACCTTTCCCCAAAGGGTCGTGTGGTACTGTAAGCGAATCCGGACCCCAAAATGGCCTTATTCTGAATTGCCCAGATGGATACCTCCAAAATAGCCAAAATTGAAAGGAGATACACTTTGAAAGAACCATCATTTTTGGTATCTGTGTTGGATTTCGGGGGGTGCACAGAACAATCATTTGAAGATGTATCCCTTATTAAAACGGTGATTTTCGTCATCTAAAAAAGTGGTTGGAAGGAGACATTTCCTTTTGAATTAGTCCTCTTTTGGAGGGACATGTTAGTTTTCGGGGGTGTATGTTTTTCTTTGGTAGAAAGATCATAAAGATTTCCTACTAAAAATCATGATAATACTGGTGGTGACTGGCATTTGTATGTATATATATATATATATCGCAGACCTATTCTCTTATATTCTCACTATACGGTACCCTCCAGGAAACTAACATATCCCCCAAAAATGGCATATTTGAAGATGATTTTCCTTTTCCCCAGGTGGGATATGTTAATTTCCTGGAGGGTACCCCCCTTTATGAAAGAGAGGCCATTACAACGGCGTCCTGTTGGTTGGAAAACGTCCAAAACCCGACGGTTTCTTCAACAGGTACTAACCACTCCAGGCTTTTGGAGCGTCTCGGTCGTTGTGCAGCCGTGGGGGGTTGGAGGTTGTGTGTCTTCAACATTTGAGCAATGAAAAATGGGCCCCTGGTTGGTTAGGGTATAATTATATGGGATTATACTACCATACTATCCAATTATATAGAGATCATAGTAAACCATTACATGGATCATTTCAATCATTCGAGTGAATTCATTATAGCAGTTTCAGGATTCATGTCCCAAAAAGTAGTGAATCGTCAGGAGATCCCCATCGATTTTTTTTCTCATTTCAAGAGATTTTAGCTTGTTGAACTATCGTACCAGAACCATGATGATCTAGTAGTTGTGTCGAGAAATTGAATCTTCAGCACAGGATTCGACGCAGCTCTCTGCCAACGCGGGATTTAATTCCGTGACTATAGTAGGAGCTGAGCTGGTGATTTAACAAAGGGTGGTTGTTGTGGATCCTTTTGTAGAGCCGGGTAGATCTCAATGGGTTTGGTCAACACTGACGGGTCATGATGATGATGATGATGATGATGATGATGACGACGAGGACGACGAGGATGATGATGATGATGATGATGATGATGATGATGGTGATGATGATGATGATGATGATGATGATGTTGNGTTTTTTTTTCAGATGAATATGAAGATGAAGATGGTGCTAATGCACGATATGATGATATGTGAGTCCCTTGTTGACCGCTTGGGGTTATGCTGCATCTCCATACATTTTGACCAACACGTGGTTCTGATACTTTCCAACAACATTTCGTCATATAGTGTTTGCATGATTCGTTTCCTGAAAAAAAATCCATAAATTCTTAGCTGGGACTTAAACACTTAAGAAAGTTGACCACTTTAATGATATTACATGTTGAGTAGTATTTATTTCACATGGCCTTCAGAGAACAAAAGAAAAAAGGATGAACATCACAAATTCCCCCATCAACTTGGCAACTTGACGGCTTGCAAAGGATGTCCTTTGCAATGGATGGGCCTTCAGTGTTGCAACAATTGCGGCCAAAGCTGCTGTTACAGCTGAAACCACGTGCCCATGGACTGGAGGCTCTCCACGGCCCGAAAACACCGAGGAAATGGCCAGTTTTTTTTGGGGGGAAAGGACGGAAAACCACAAAAACACAAACTCTCTGGGTAAAACATGCACCCCGGAAATTTAACAACAAACGCCCCCCTGAAAATAGGCCGGAAACCTAAAAGGATCGGAATCCGGATCGTTTTATTACAAAACCATCCATCAATGACTTTCAGGGGCGAACTGTTAAATTTCGGGGTGTATATGGGTGTTTCCAAAAAAAGGGGTACCCCAAAATGGATGGTTTATAATGGAAAACCATATTAAAATGGATGATTTGGGGGTACCCCTATTTTCGGAAACGCCCATATAGAAAATGGAAAATCGTCACGACTTTTTGATGTTTTTTTTCTTGGAAGACCACCGTCAGTTTGACCGTGGAGGATTTCGATGGTCGGTCATTTCAGATCCTTTTGGCTTGTTCTAGAAGCCCAACTAACAACCAGATTCGACTAAAACTGTTTTTTGGACCCTTATGTCAAAAAAAACGTGTTTTTTTGGTGCATTATTGTAAATAAATCCATCATTTTGTACAGATATAGTGTATGTAGGCTGTATATATTACCTGATCCATAGTGCTATGGGCATAACATGGAAACACCAGGTGTGGATTGGCGGCCTTCTCGAATGGAAGGCGCAGCCGCGTGTGTGTTGCCATGTAACGGCCTCGAGTTTTTTCGGGGCAAGTTTTTGAAGGGTCGATGTTTGTACCTTGCGGCGAAATCCAAAAAGAGCAGCCCATCAAATCTCTCATCAGTTGCTGCCCGGACCATTTTATGCCTTGAAAAAAAAAACCGCCGGGATCGTATCTGAATGATGGAGGTAGCATCCTTGGTATTCCATGATTGGGGTGTTTCATCACTATTTGGAAAAACAACATCCCCCAGTTGTTGGAAAATCTTTTATATGAAGGTGCAACATGATAAAATGACTTACTGTGGGCGAGTGGGCGATTTTTCGTGGCCATTGTGCAGCTTCATGAAATCCTTCAAAATCACCATCTTTTTGTTTAGAAAAAAGCATCACCCGTTTAACCGTTTGTTTGTTTTTTTGGGTGCAAATTTTTTCCCCGATGCCAAACCTTGAATCAAAAGGATCTTAGATGTTGGATGAAAGAGATCCCACCCAAACCCATAGGATCCATGGGACTGGCATATTTATATACCCCTAAGAATCATTGGACCCTCCAAAAAAGGGGTTTGGATCTGTATAGCAGGGGTCTGGGATCTCCAAACCACTAGTTTTGAGATCCCAGGGTTCTTAGGGACCTATATTTACCATCAAAATCAGAAATTCACAATAATTCACAGTGACTCACGGTTTACTCCATTTTCGACCTAGTTCCTGTTGAAATTCGGAGATTTCCCATTGTCAGTGGATGCCACTGAGTTCGAACCAAAGCAATGACGAGGGATGATTTGCCCCACAAACACACGACACAAAACAGAAACTAAACACTGTACTATAAGTATTGTGCTGTTTAAGTGTAGGGCAAAAAAAGGGTTGGTAGTTGGTAGGTTGCTCGAACATTTTTTGTGTCTAAAATCTGCAACGCAGCGGTTTTTCAGGTGCACTGCCACTTCTTGATTCGTCGACCAATGGTCTGGGAGCTCAACATTGGATGATCTTGAGATGGTAAAACACTCAAATGCTGGTTATTTTTGGATTTTTGTTGGAGGGAACTTCGCATACTGCCCTTCAGAATTGGTGTTGTTAATGAACATGATGAGGGGTATAAATACACATATTTATACCATGTTATTTAATATATAATATATCACATATATATATATATATACATATATCATATATATATATATATGTATTTTCATTTATATATATATATACATATAAGATACTCCCTCCCCAAAAGTGAGCTGTTCAAGACTTCTCCAATCACGAAAGTTAGGGTTCCCTGGCTTTCAACGAAACACGGCTGAATTGCCTCGGGCCTTGGCCTCAGGAACATGGTTTCCTATTGGGTCTTGGCCGTTTGAGCCGAGCTCTTGTGGAGGAACTCAGGTGCCAGTCACTCTAGGGGTTTTGTCGACGGGGGGAGTTTTTGTGTTTTTTGGTAATGAACAAATGTTTATCTGGTTTGTTTTTAGTAGGGAAGATTGTATGGATGTGGATAGATATATAATTATGTATAATTATATTATATATATATTTATATTACAATACTATTATTTTATGAAGATTTTGGGTGGGTTTTAACAAAAAGAATAGGCCATATATGGTGAACTCGAAGCCATTTAAAAAATGAGCCATTTTTTTGCTGTCCCAACTTATTGGGGGGAACTTCCCCCGAGACAACCTACTACAATCACTTAAGAGTTGATGATGNTAGATTTCCATATTGTAGGGGAAGTGAATCTGAGTGAATCAACCGATGGTCAATTGATGGTTTGGGGCCTCGTGGTTTAGGATTCCAAAACAATCCAAACCACTGGGCCCCAAACCACCAATTTAACAATCACTGATGAAAGTGGTCGATTTCCGTTGGGAAACCAAAGAAATTCTTTGATCCTTAAGAGGTCCGTAGTTTTAGAGACATTCCCAGATTCTTCAAAATTCAAAATGGTTTGCCACCACCAAGTGGTTCATTGTTGTCTTCTCCCACAGTTTTTTTTTTCGGTTTTCAAATGACAAACAAAGCATGTTGGGGGTTTGGTTGTCGACAACACTTTCTGGGCTCAAGTTCTTTGAACTTGTTCTCTGCAATTATGCAGAATGTCAAAAGATTCAAAAGGATGAGATCCTTACCACCAGTGACCTGCTTGCCAAGGGAACATGTTGATGTGAATATATGGGAATCCAAAGGGCCCATTCCCCCCGATGCCACATAAAACCCGCAGGAAATAGCAGGCCGAAAATTACAGGGGTCATAAAATTACCCATTCGTGGGGGAGTCAAACACTGCAAATGTATGGTAAACTTGAGGAATTTCTCCTTTTCTATTGTATTCTTTGGGTTGGTGTCATATAATGACCCCTGTTATCAAGAGATTATCAACCACTAGGTGGTGTTTTTTTTTTCAAATATTTTAAGAATTTTCACCCCTAGCCTAAGGAAAGGATCCTATTTATTTCAGATGGGTTGAAACTCAACCACCAACCAGACCACCATTCTCCGGGTTAAACCTTAGATTCCCATACAATCAAGCACCGAACCCATAGAATTTTCGAAACCTGAAACCCTGGCTGTGACAGCAGGAATATCTGGACCTTGGGTAGCTCTATATATATATATATATATACATAATTTTTCAGCNGCTCTATATATATATATATATATACATAATTTTTCAGCAAGTTTTGCACCTGAAAATGGATGGTTGGAATGCGATCCTTTCCTATTGGGTTTCGGCCTATTTTCAGGGGCGAACTGTTGGTTTCAGAGAGGGCACCTTCCCTTAAAACTAGCAGCAAGTACAAGCACCCAGAAAATGGATGGTTGGGGAAAAGGATGGTTTCCTTTGAAGGCCTATTTTCCCGGGGCCTTTGCTGTTAGTTTCAGGTAGAGTAATCATTGAAGCCATCAAACTTTGGGGAGTTTGGTTGCGTTTGCGCTTGGTGGAGCCTTGTGTATCTATATAGTTTTTATTCTAAGCAAGGACATTTGCAGGTATATTTATATATATGCATATGTGGATTCAATGAATGATGTGATTGATAGTAGGGTTTGTATATATGTATTTAGATATACAACAGTAAATTAGTAAATGAGTATCGAAATGCCAACCCCAACAAACTCAGAACAAATGAGGTTCCTTTCCGTTTTGCAAGTGTTTTTTTCACGTCAGGACGGCTGAAAGGAAGAGAATCTTGCTTCCATCGAAGGTGCCATCAGCTCTTTCAAATGGTAAACTCACTTGAGAACAAGGCTCATTTAGAATTTAGTAGGGCACCTTAAGGACGGAAATTGGCCAAAATGGCGACACTGTCGTTGTTTCAATGTTGGAAGGTGTGAAAAAATCTACTCCTTACAGAGGTTTTAGAACTGTGACCATTTCATGATGTTGATCCACCTGGAAGAAGAATGCACCCAAGTTTGAATCCATGACTCAAGAAGTGGGGAAGGGAAGATTTGGGAATATCTATATTCCCAGTACTTTTGCCATTGGTTTTTAAGGGATGTACCAATACTAGGTGTTGGTTTCAAATATTTTTTATTTTCACCCCGAACCTTGGGGAAGATTCCCATTTTCACCAATATTTTTCAAATGGGTTGAAACCACCAACTAGAATACCAATGATCCACACCCATGATCAGATTTGAACCCACACCCTAATCTCGAGCCATAAACATGATAGGTGAGGGCAGGTTGTCCTAGAAACTATCTTTGATAAACACATTAGCCCCAAAAAATTGGAGATATATACACCCCCGAAAACCAACATGGAACCTGAAAATCACCCCTTTGAAAGGAAACTCATATTCCATCCACCATCAATTTTTGGCGTCCAGCCATGTTTGGTTTTTTGCGGGGTGGACCTGGCACCCCCAACAAAAAACCCTCAGACAGGAGTTTTACAGTTTGAAAACTTGTACACCCCTGAAGATAAACATGGAACATAAGTATGGAGGTTTGGAAGATCATTTTCCTTTCCAAATGGATGATTTGTGGGTTCCATGTTAATCTTCCGGCGTGTATCTTTTTTCCATGTTTTTAAAAATACTCCCCCTGAAACTAACATATGCTCTACCAACGCACTTTTGAGTCGATGATATTCCTTTTCCCGTTTGTTGGAATACGTGAACGTTCCCTGGAGGGTAGGTGAGGTAGGTGAATGGCCCATGGCAGGGCCTTGGGCAGATACACCTGAAATTATAACATTTCGGTGGAAACTTCCCCCAAGTGAAGGTCTATTGAAAAAGACATGCTTGGGAAAAAATCCTAAAGATTCAGGATGCGCCAGTTTGTCACCGCCACCTGGCCTTTTCTGCGATTGTGACCTTTTTGGGGATGGTGAAAAGTGACCCTTTCAAAGCTTGTTGGTCACCTCCACCTGGGACATAAAGAGGTCACGGCTTGAATCACCTGGCAGGATGTTTTTTTTTAAAACAATTTTTATATAGTAAGACCGGGGATCTCAACCTTCATTGTATATACTGGAAACCGGGGGACAACCCAACAAAAATATGTTTAAAAAATGATGGCGTTTTCCTCAGCTTTGCAGAAACCAGAAAGGAACTTGCGGAGCTTTTGCTACGAACAGTACCCGGGTACTCCCCTCAAAACGAAGATAAATCCCAAAAAGGATGGTTTCCAATACCCCATGCCATCCATGGTCTTGGTATATTTATGTACATTTAGTTGATTCTTATGGTAAGTTAGTAGGTAAATATACCAGTCTCATGGAACCTATGGGTATTGGAAACCTGTTTTTCCTAGGGGGGGCCCCCATTTTCCGGTGCCACCGACATTGCCCGCAGGCCATGTGGAGAGACTCCGACTCCACTGGGACGCAGCCGTTTCTTTTCCGTGCCTTTTGCTTTTTTGCGGAGAAGGAAAGGACGGAAAGTTTGGAAACCCGACCTTTAGGGAAAATCCCATGGGATGTTTGTTTAGATAAAAAAGTTCCCCCAGTTACAAGTAGGGTGAAATAGCTCCATTTATAGGGGTTACAATCCCAGTTACCCATTTATAAAGCCATGTAAAGGGTGACAACTCCATTAATAACTAGTAGGGGCCCATCTGCACTGGTTCATCTCCCAACAAGAAAGACAACAGACCCACGACTTTTGTTTGTTGCAAACCTGCATGGTGAAAGCATTGATGTGGGACGTTTCACTCAGAAAACTTATGTTCTGCTTTTACAATTTGTTTTTTGAGATACGCAGGGAACATAAAATTCACATTAACAGTTCGGTTGAAATTCTTTCATTTTCAGGTCCTTCTGGGATGCCTTTTGGAAAACATCGAAATTCTTATAATTTCACCATGGCATCGCATCGTGGTGGAAAGTTCCTGCTGTCCTCCCCTGTCACAGAAAATTCCATCTTTTCTTGCATGGCGCCCTTGTGATTTCACCAAGATTATAGTGTCTTCAAGCAACCTCAACTGGTGATTTCCCACATCCAAAGGCAGTGAAATGTTGGATTGCATGAAGCTATATAATCCCATTTAGAGGGCGATTTGGGTGCCACCTCCAAATAAACACACATTGTCACATGTTGGGTTTTGTTACACTTGGCGGGGTAAGTAGTCAGTGTGGAAAATGCAGTTGCTAAAAGATATCCTATCTAATTTGCTTATAGATTCTAATACTAATAGTTGTCAAGTTGGTCATGCAGAGAAAGGGGTGTTTGTATTGACGATGGTTCGTACAGTACAATGGCACAATGATTTATACAATATTGCACGAACTTCTCCTTTTCCATTGTAGGAGCATTGTACGAATTGTATGAACCGAACTGTCATTGTACAAACCATTGAACCATTGTACACAAGTAGCGATCTGCAACTGAAAAAGAACAGCCTCCTGCAAATGCAACTTACTTTAGTCATTGGGACGTGAAAACCTTCTGCAAATCAATCTCGAGACTAACTTTGGGTCGGTTTTTTGAATATATTTCAAAAAAGCACTTTTGATAAATCAGATCCGCCCAAAAAAAATTGGAAAACACATCATTGTCCAAGCTTTCTGTTGTTGTTGTTGTTGTTGTTGTTGTTGTTGTTGTTGTTGTTGTTGTAGTTGTTTTTTTGTTAAACCGCCAACTTTTCCCCCCCAAAAAAAGCAAAACCTTCGGGAGAATTCACAGTATCACATCTCCCACTCTGCCGTTGGTATGTACTTTGCTCACAGTTTTCCCGGCCAACGGCAGTGTACAGGTGCTATAGGCCTTTTTACTGGACTGCTGCACGCCTAACAGCCGCATGCGCGGGAGGTGGACCCGGCGAGTTTGAACCATCAGCCTTCAAGACCGTTGAAAAATTGGAAAAATTGATGGTGGATATTTTGTGGTGGGATTTTTTTTTGGTTGCTTATGTTTTTTTCTTCGTTTTTTTTGGGGGTTTCATTTCAAGTCGCGATTTTTTTTGTGAGTTTAGTGGAAAAATCAACAGAGGTTTATGGCTTCGCTTTGCAGATTTTTAGGACAAAACACTCTGCTGGGTTTCTGCCGTTCATCCGGGTTGGGACCAAATTTGGTGTAAGATCCTGTGTCCAGTTTATGGACCCCCTCCCATTGAAAGTTTCGGATTCACCAAAGTTTTTTTATTGATATTGAAATTGGGCCACAATGTAGGTGCAACGTCCAGTCCAGTCTTTTTTCGGAAAAGGAACTAGTCGACTGCGTAAGTATCATGACACCGCATGACCTTGTTGCAATACTGTTGATGGAAGAAATCCTGTACCACCTCGGATGTATAAAACCCTGTAGATAATGGGATATTTACCACATCAACTGGTGCAGGATTTCTTCCATCAACAGTATGAGAAATGGAATATCCTGAATCTCAAAGATGGAAGTTCCTTGGCACGGAGGACCTATCCACTGTAGCTGATAAACAGTCGGTGACAATCGTATGCGGACGTTTGACCAAGTCATCCATTTCTGATCTTGGCAGTTTGTGATACACTCCTGAAAACTAACATGAAATTGGAAAATCCCAATGTTCGATAGGAAATACATCAATACATCTTCAAATAGTGGGTTTTCCATTGTCATGTTAGTCTTCGGGACGGTATTTCTACAAATTCGGGCACTTTCATGGTAGTTGATTTTCATCCAAACAGCCAAACTGCCAGGACATGACGTTCTCCAGCGATGCTGGCAACCCAAATTGTTCCACAAATTGTCAATTCTCTGCACGAAACGTGAACGAGAATCAATCTTGTTCTGTTGCACAGGCTCTTGTGGAAGAGCGAAGACATTGCTTTTTGAAGCTTTTTCGAAGTGTCGAGGGTTTGAACTTGTCACAGTGATAGGGGTTGATATCAAGTGCTTAGCCGGATATCTGAACCATCAACAGTAGGACATTTCCTCCATGAGTTCGAAAGATGATGTCATTTTTGGGGTGACAAGTTGCCTTTATGACACTTTGAGATGTGTGGCGCTAGTCGCAAGCCATGCTTTTGGTATATGACCCGTATCATAATCATGTTGATCAAAAGATATGGCGGTTGAAAATCAATCAGTAGCACGGGATGTTATCCCCAGGTGAGTGGATGCTCCCCAAAAAAACAGCCATTTGGCTTGCGACAATTTTTAAACCTTTGCTGCCACAGCCATGTCTCGTTTGGGGGGGGCAACAGGATCTTGGTTGATCTTGCCGTGAAGTCATGCGATTATCAGATATTTTTCAGGGCCTTTTGGGGGGATGGTTGGAATGCGATCCTTTCCTATTGGGTTTCGGCCTATTTTCAGGGGCGAACTGTTAGTTTCAGGGAAGGTACTGAAACTAACAGCAAGTAAAAGCACCAGAAAATGGATGGGACTGGAAGACTTTCTCCTTTCCCTTTGGGATTTGGCTTCTTTTCAAGGGCAAACTTGCTGTGAGTGTCAGGGATTCTAATCTTTTTTTGGGGGGGACGTTTAAAGGTCGGTGAATCATTCAAGGTTAGCCAAACATGGACCGTTTTTCCGAAAAAAAGGGTGGAGGTTGATGGTTAAACAACGCTGAAAGACGATGTAGATGATATACCCCCCTGGGAACGATCACATATCCCCACCCAAGGAGTGTGTGAAGTTGATTTTCCCGTTTGGTGGGATATGTTTTCTCGTTCCCTGGAGTGTCGTATGTGTTTGCATTTTTGGTTCAGGGTTCACCAAGATAACCATGAACAGAAAAGAGCTACCTTGGAAAAAGAGGTAGTGACTATTGACTATTGATGCCATTCGCTTAACTTGTATATTGTATACTACTGTTTCAGATACGCTTCAAATACTTTCCAAAATTGATCATAGTTTGGGTTGTCCCCCGAACCCCGGTAATAGTGGCAAATGAAGGTTTTTGTCGGGATTTCCTAATTCAAATGTATTCATCCTGGTGGTCACTTGGCAGGGGGCCATACCCTTCATAGTCTTATTTTTGGTCTTTTCTCGGGTTTATGTTTGGATGGCCTGGCCTCTACTTTTCAGACAGATCCCAGATGAAATGAAGGGTCAAACCTCAACAGCTTTCGCCAAGTTCTGACTTTGTACGGAGAACATGTATGTGAAATAAGGGACAGTTTCCGAAACCCCAAAGGAGTGACCTAGGTGGTGGTTTCAAATATTTTTTATTTTCATCCCTATTTGGGGAAATGATCCAATTTGACGAGCATATTTTTCAAATGGGTTGAAACCACCACCTAGGTGACATATCAAAGTGAACGATGCATTTGCAATCATTTTCAGCGAATTCTGTTATGGGCTCGCAGAATTGGACGCGACCGTTGCCCCCAGCCATTTGGCGTTGTCCGTTGGTCCCATTGGATGCTGTGAGGGGAACCATGGGGAAAGTCTTGGCCGCAAAAGGTTGCTGAGACTTCCGGAGTCAAACATCGGCCGCAAGGGAAGGAGTCGCAAAAATTTCCACGGTTTCACTAAGATTCAGGAACCCTGAATTTCAAAGATCAGAAGATCAATGATTTTTTGGAGATTTTTTTTGGAATGAGGGTAGGGATGATTTTGAGACATCCTCCTTTGCAGCTGAAATTTGTTGAAGATGTGGTTCTCAAAATGGCAGCGGGACAGCAAGTGAGGGTGCCTTTCCACCCACAGTATATCGCATGGTCGATCGTTCCGAAGACGAGGGTTTGCGTCGTCCGGTTCTGAGCGGAAGCGGTAGATATCCTTTCCATGATTCTGCTGCGTAGCGACATTGGAACTTGTGTGACGTACTAAAGCAAGATCTAGGCAGCATCAAGCACAGCCGTATGGTTTGTTCAAAACGAAGGGTTGGCTAATTCATGATACTCGCCTGAAAACTAAGCTAGCTCCTCAAAAATGATGGTCTTTCCAGACCACTTTCCTATTGAAATGGTCCCTTTTTTGGGGACATGTTAATTTTGATTTGTTCATGTTCTGGGGCTAATTATATTCATCACCAGTGGGCTCACCATCTTCACCGATGAAATCACCCCGATTTTTTGGGGAGCTCTCGGGAGCTCGAACTGACAGCCCCGAAATCTCTAAGATTGCAAAAGATGCTTGGAACAGATAAATATATATTGTACACCAGGGTGATTCAACATGACCTTTTGTTGGAGGTCACTTCACAACAACCTTTGGAAAGGTTTAAAGCATTTCCCAAAATTTGTCCGGCAACTCATCTGCATGGAATCCATCCAAGCTTTTTCCAGGTCGTCGTGGATAAACAGAGAGGAGCCAAAACGGAAGTCTGAAACAGCAAGGTTAGAGAGCTGTTTGTTAAAAAACAAGTAGGCCTTATGAGGGGATTATGAATGCCGTATTAGGGGATGAATCATGCCTTATTTAGGGGATTATTAAGGGAGAATGATGGTTCATAACCCCTGAAAAAACCTGCTGATTCAAACCGTGACCTTTTTGTCTTCCTAGTTGGAGGTTGCCTTGTCACCCCTTGTCACTTTCCCAAAAAGGTCACAAAGAATTGCCAGGATGTTTTTTTTTCTCAACAGAAACGTGGGGTTTGTGTTGTTTTTTTCCGGATGTATTCCATTTTTCCGCGACCAAAAACATACATGTTAGCCAACTCATGTTGTGTGGATTTCCACAAGATTCAACATGTTTGAGTCGATTAAGTTGGATGGATGCTCGTAGTGCCTGGTTTACACGAAAATGATCAGCTCCCCTCTTGGGAACTAACAGGTCGCCCCTCCAAAAATGGTGAATTTGAAGACGACTTTTCCGAACTTCCAGTGGTGGGATATGAGATATGTGATCCCTTTTTTGGAGGGTAACTATATCAGTAATCTTTTCAAGTCGTTTGTCTGGTTGCTGAGTTAAGAGTTTCAGAGAATCTTGGTAAAGGTCAGGCAAGGGCGCAGTGTGGGGTGCGATGCTCGATGGTCATCAAAAGCTACACAGCTGACATTGGTGCTCAACTTTTGTTTGGTTCCTGCAAGATGGGCCCAAAAACCCAGATTCAATAGGGTCTCATAACTCCACTTATAGGAACAACATGCCACCAACATAAACACCACATCACGTAGAAAGAAAACGCTGCTTTCTCTGAAGTGTGCTGTAAATCAACCATATGATTGAGAAATTCCCGATTTTTAGGCCAAAAACTCCCATGGTACATCAACATCAATTCAGAACAATGAAGCACATGCAATATTTTTTAAGTATATTTTTTTGCTGAAAAAACAAGTCACAATTCCCACGATTCAGTTCAATACGCATGAAAACCGATGGTTTTCATTTAAAAAAACGCCTGGTACCCTCCCGGGAACTAACATCATATCCCCCAAAAATGGCATTTTGAAGATGATTTTCCTTTTCGGAAGGTGGGATATGTTAATTTCCTGGAGGGTATTTTTTTTGAAAACACCCAACGGTCTACAGTAACCGGTGGACTCGGTGGACTCATCCCCAAGCCAACCCACCCAAACCTTAGGTCGCAACCTACTGGCGTTTGCCATGGTGCGGGTTGGTTAGCTGCAAATGATTCTCTAGGTGGTGGTTTCAAACGTTTTTTATGTTCAGCAATATTTGGGGAAATGATCCAAATTGACGAGCCTATTTTTCAAATGGATTGAAGCCACCAACTAGTTCTGTTTTTTTTTTTAAAGACACATCTTAGATGTGGTCACTTTGTTGCTTCATTTCTTTTCATATACATTTTTTGTTTTCTCCAAATAATAGAGATATTCAGCTAATGCTTAATTGGTAGTTTGGGTTGATGGTTTGGGATTCGATCATGGTACCCCCCTAAGTAACACTCCCTTTCATAAGGGGATCCTAAAACAATCCAAACCACCAGGCCCCAAACCACCAATTTAATTATTAGTTGATTTATGATATACGTTTTGTTTGAATGATGAATTCATATGTGCCAAGGTCTAAACTCCCTATGTTGGGGAGGGCCATCCCACCTTTAATAGGAATCCTTATAACTTATAATGGATATATAAAACCATCCCCTATTATATATATATATAACCATATTTGGATGTCCCAGGAAGTTAGTAAATTGTTAGTACATGGATTATAACCTACTTTTTTAAATTGGGCATATTGGGGTTGTAACCCACTGATCCTAACCATTGGAATCCTAACTTCCAACGGGACATCCAAGTATGATGAGATTCTCATTGCTTCATTCCATGCGTTGCATCTCGAGCTTCGTTGAACAACCCCCGAGCGAAAAAAAACACACACCGCGCCAAAAGACGTGAACCTCGTGGCCTAGCTACGCGAATCCGCCGCCGCCCCCCGCGTGGCTGGCAAACGAAAAAAGGTTGGCAAAATCAAGGGGATGGTTCTGTTGAATTCAGGTGAGCTATGAAAAAAGGCATCCTTTTAGATAGGCATTTTTTTTAAATGAAGAGAATCATGAAGAAAATGATGGAAGCTCCAAGTTCGGGATCGAATCTCCGGATGTCTCCAGATGCCCATGAAAAAAAAAGCAGGCCGTGAAGCATGTTAAACTTCAAGGGGTGTGCAACTTGATTTGTTTGATTTTCAATGCTTTCCCGACTCAGGGATTGCGTGGGAGTTGAATGGGATGTTTCCTGTCAAGCGATACTGAGCTTTGGCATGATATGGGTTGGCAATTTTGGCTCAAGGTGATTAACCAGTCGGAAAATGAACATCTGGCAAACTTTCCAACAAACACATACAGGCTGAATGACATTTCCTAAGATCAGGGATATTTAAACCGAATTCGTGTTGACACAAGCAATTTTGCGACTTTGTTGGTCCAAATC
The DNA here is from genome assembly GCA_000507305.1 of Breviolum minutum Mf 1.05b.01. NCBI lineage: Eukaryota > Dinophyceae > Suessiales > Symbiodiniaceae > Breviolum > Breviolum minutum. The sequence continues at coordinate 123,190 of DF240113.1, forward strand.
TTGTGTGTTTGATGCATGTTTCGAAAAAAAAACTTGACCACGTTCGCCAACAAAAAAAGACAATACAACCAACTTCCCAGGCCTTTTTGGAACCAAAACTTGCAGTGTATTTCTTGAAGTTGCTACTTAACAACTAACTATACGTAGCTTTTGTTTTTTTTGGGGTTGTGCATCCCAATTCAGAGGCGCCAGTTGACAAACGACGGTTTGATTTAGGGTGTGTTGGCCCTGTGGCTAAATTGTCGAGTTGAAATCGCTTCAAGATTTGGTGTTTTGGGTTTTTCACCAAGTTGCTTGGGCCCATTTTTTTTGGACCCAAAAAATAGGTTGAAGTTTTTTTTGGTGTAAAAACAAACCGAATCCTGGAAATCGGTTGCTGTAAATTTTACGACATTCTTAGGACATACAAACGGAACATTGGTACCCGTAATTTTCGTGTTGAGGTTGGTGCAAAGCAATTTTGGCGGAATTTTACGTATATACCTTTTTTACCCCCTTGAAATTTCCACTACAGAATGGGAGATCACGTGATGCTTAGAACTGTTTTCTAAGGGGCGTTTTCTAAGGAACCGTTTCCCTTGTATACCCTCATTTTGTAAATACGAGAGTCATTTTGTAGGCATGGGACCTGGTTTGTTTGGAAAAGAAAATTTGCAAGATTTTTTTTTCAGTTTTCAAAGCTGGTCCGATCATTTTGTAGAAACCTTCTTGAGACCTGGTCCAATCATTTTGTAGAAACAACCAGGATATGCGATGCAGGTCTCAACGCCCCAGTTCTGTCAAACGATTTTCACCTCTCTTCCAAGGATCAATGTGGGTTCCTTTGGTGAACCTAAAAGGATCATTGACAAATTGACGCTCTGTAAATTTTCCTCGCTGAGAAGCATAAGCCTCTTGGAACTTCCATCTTCTTTGCTGCTTCGTCTGCAAGCAAACTAAATACGTCGAGAGGCACGAATCTGGTTGCGGCAAGCTCGACCCAAAAGAGTCATCCGTTTGTGTTGGATTTGGAGCTTGGTTCAGCGCAGCCTGGGGCATTCAACAGGCAACATACGAGTATGAAAATCAACCGTTGCAAAAAGTTGGGGAGATGATATGCTTGGAAGAAGAGGACCCAGCCTTATCACTACAAAATGCTATCTGTACCCATCTCTTACGAAACAAAGTGCCTAGATACATACCATCTTGAAGCTCCAGCTCGAAACATACACAGATCAAGTCTAAACTCGATTTCCAAAAACCGCTGCTAAGGAAACCTGCCTGAAAACACCCAAAAAGGGAGACCCTGAGAAGTCGTACAGAAAGATACCAAACGCTGATCCAGGCTTGATCACTACAAACTTGATCAAAATGGGACCTTTTTGGAAACCAAGTCACCTTAAGCAAAATGCGTAACCTTTCAGCAGCACCTGCAAAAGGCTAGTGTCTGCTGGACCGTGCGATGCTTAACCCCAGTGGCGCACACACACACACACAAAAGGCATCGAAAGGCTAGGCGCTACACAATTTCTTGACCCAACTTAAAATACTACAAAATGATGATCTGTTTTATTGAAAGGATGCGCAACACATATCTGCGCTGTATCCAAAAAGTCATTTGTTCCTGATCCTGCCTTTCTCTCATGTTTGGGGGGCCGGTGAAGGGGACCCTTTGTGGAGCCAAAAAAGTGCCCAAAATCAACACTTTTAAGTAGAGAAATTGAACAAAAAATGCCATGGTCAAAATTTGGTGTTCAATCATCTCGGACAAGGCTACATATCGGATCATATCCGTTAGCAAAATGTGATCTTGGTAGTTGATTCCATGTAAGCTCCTGGAAGGCATTTTTAAGGTTCTGTTCTTTCCAGTCTGTTCATAATCACATTCAAATAAAACTTGAAGCCACCAGGGCCATGATGGCTTCACTACTACTATTGTTGCTTACAGTCCTTGATTTGTCTAGGAACTATCAAGCAGAAGGCATCAGGAGGCTACATGATCCACTGTAGCACGGGCCCAATTTCAATTGAATTGAAGATCAAAGCCATTCCAAAAATGTCCGGGTAACATCCTCAGGCTTGATTTCATATGTCAAAGCAGCAGCACGGGCTGGTTGCTTTTGATCTTCTGCATGTTGCGCGTGAGTTGTGTCAATGAAAAAAGTGGATGGAGTGTAATGTTCCGTGGCAACTATGATTTTAAGTCTTACAGAGTAAGAGTATCATCTTCCCCTACTACAAATCTCATCCAAGCAGCATATAGCAACAAATGTAGCAACCATGAGCCAGGTTGGCTCACATGAAAGCTGTAAATTCCTTTGTTCCTCTACATAGCGAGAACTGCGCGCGAGGCGTCTGCAAATGAGATCGACTGAGTTTGGTGAGCAGCTGAGCATTTTTGAATGACCAACTTTATGTATTTCCCGCAGAAGCTTTCCAGAGTTCTTTGCAACATGCGTTAGCTGGGTCATTGTGTCATTTTTTTTGGTGACTTGTCGCTGGTTTTTCCAGGTTTCTTCATTTTTTCATATTCAAAGTGATTGGGTGCAAATTCATGTATATAAGATCAGATCTAAGATCAGATAATTTGGGTGCAATCTTGGGTGCTATGAATAACTGAAGATGCTTTGTCTTCTCGATCAAGTTGGGTGTAAAAGATATCATCCTTGAGTCTTTTTTGATTCTTTGTAACAAGGGTGTCACAGTTCGTAACTAGTAATCGGGCTGAACACTTCACCTAGGGGACGTTTTCACAACCTACAAATTCTAGGGCTTTCGAAAAAATCCACCAGCAGCACATCCCAGTTAACAGCCCCATTTCACACTCCACTGAAAATTTCGGGAGTGAAAAAACCCCAGTTGCCAGTTGCTACCCTTTTTTTTGGGTCATTTTTTTCGGGGCGATACATGTCACTCCATTAAGGCCCAATGATTAGGGCCCATAACTCCACGGATTTCGGGGTGAAATCACCCCAGTGAAACCTATTTTTTTTCGATCATTTCTAGGGACCCCGTTTCACGCCATTTTTTTTAACGGAATGCCAAGCCGTGGGCCAGGGTTGAAACATGGCGACCCCCGTGGCCAAACAGTTGGAAACCGCCTGGGAGCTCAGCTCGATGGGTTCAACAGATTCAGGTTTAGGGTCCCAATCTTCCCGAAAATCTTCGCAAAAATTCAGGTTTAGGGAATTTGGTTGGAAAATTTTGCCCCAGATCTGTTTTTGGTGAAACCTGACTTCAGGTAGTTGGTTTCAACATGTTTGGTAAGTTTAGGTATTTGCCTTCCCAGGTCCAGAAGATTTGTTGTCATTTTTGTCAGATGGGATGTTGTTTAACCTCCAAGAGTTACTCAGACAACAGTTCATAATTCTAGGCAATTTATAGCGACCTTTCCCGCCGAATAGTCAGTCCAAACGGTGGTTTAGGCCTTGATTCGCATGTTGAGTTAGTTCCCAGGGAAAGTTCTGGGAAGGTTCTTTTCAACAACCCAATGACAGTGTCTTTGATGGCTATTTCGTGAGTATATCGTCAAGCATAACTATAGATACTTACTTGGAGAAATGACCCACACAGAAACATCGAATTCTCTTGGCAAAAATCACCAAGTAAACAGGGAATTGCTTGGCATGTACGGTATACAGTCACCCACAGAAGTATAGAAAAAAACATATCCCTAAAATGATTTCTCATGACAAGGACCATTATATAATTCCCCACACCATACATTCATTAGAGGCTGCATGTTTCACTATATACTGTGAGGGAAGTCTATCAAGATGCGATGAGGTGGAATGTGGTGGATGAAGGGTTGACGGAATCATCATGAATCTATAAATAGGAAATGTCGACCATTTTGTACCGACAGAATGGATGGAAAATCCAATTCTAGGTGAAGAATTTGGAAATTGCACCAACGAAATTTTACCCCATCTTTTAGCGGAATAGCTAAGGAAAGAAAAAAACCGTTGCAAGTCTCTGATTGTGTCGGTGACCATACTACAATCTGACAACTTGGGACTATTGCAACCCATGAGAACTTGTTTGCAGGTTCTTTTTCATTCCCTAGTCTTCCAAAATCCTCCAGTCATACCTTTTGAGGAGGTGTGAAGGACCCCCTAAAGGCTTTCTCAGGAGCACAAGGTGTTTGGAAGACTACCCTCCCGAAGTTTAACAGTTCGCCCCTGAAAAGTTACCAAAACCCCAATAGGAAAGGATCGTCTTCCAACCATCATCTTTCAGGTGCTATGTTCAACTTCTTGGGGTGTAGGGATTGGAGTGATTCCTCCACATCCCATGACGCATCCATGGCACGAACAGTATATTTACCTAATCTACCACAAAAAATCAACCATACCATCCATCCATGGTATATTTACCTACTAATTTACCATACATTTTTCAGCCAAATGTCATGGATGTTTTTTTTTTCGGTATTGGCCCATCAACCAAATCTGTGGGGGGCCACTATCTCGCTGGCTTATCCAATTCCAAGGTTCGCGCCTATGAGACCGGCAATGACATCCGGCAGGTGGGCATTGTATTTTTGCCATACGTAGAAAAACCTTTGCCAAAGAGGTGAAATCCACCATGAAACTGTCATTACGAGGGGGATTTTTCATGGGATTTTTTTTTGTTTGTGAATTTATAGCTAGTACTGGTAAGAGACTAGATGTTTTAGATGTTTTAGACATTGTCTTTGAATATGTGGATTTTTTATGGTGCAGGAAGTTTTAATTCCGAAAGAAAAACCACATGTTGGCCGAATTTTGAGTGGGCACGGGTCCCCCGCACAAATTTCAATAAGAAATGTGAGGTACTGAAAACCCAATAGATTATATAATTATATATGACTATCCTAAGCCATATGTGTTGGGGTTTATATACCCATTATAAGGATTCCCTATTAAAGGTGGGATGACCATCCCGAATATGGAGTTTAGACCCTGGCACATATGTAGCCCTTGCTGTCATAGATCAGCATAGTCCACTATAATTTCGAACCACCGATCAGTAGAATTAGATCACAAAAACGCAGTTTATCCCGTCCTTTTGTGATATGGATGTGTAAGGTTTTACCTTCTGCAAAAACATCTTCGATATTCCTTGGTATTTACACTTGCAAATCCAAAACAGTGCATGTGTATGTTGGAGCTGTTACTTTTCCAAGAAGATAGCCGACCATCACACAAAGAAGAAGTCACCAGCCAAGCCCTAACCTTCCGTTGCACGTTTTGGCAGATGGTGGCCACATCAGAAGGTGGTCGAGCCTACAAATTGCTCAAGAGGCACCTGATGTTTTTTCACCGCGGTCACCTCGCCAGAATGAAAGAACCCCGGAAGCATCGAAAGACCTGATTACAAACCCTGAATTTCCTAAAGTATTCTGAACATTGATGGTTGGAAGATGAAACTTCTTCTTAAAATGGTCCCTCCTTAGGGGATATTTGTTTATTTGATTTTCTGGGGGGTTAGGTGGTTTCCCATGATTTTTGGAATTTTTATCTCGGAAGATTCCGATTGTGACAGAAGTTGAAACCACCAACTACACTCCGGTAAACTGAAATAGCAATGGAAAATGGACCCGGATTGAAGATGTATTTCCTGTTGAACATGGTGATTTTCGATTGCTATGTCAGTTTACCAGAGGGTAGCTGAAACTTTTCCTTTTAACTTCAGTACCAGATGACCATCAGAAAGAGAAATTCAAATATAAGAGAATAGCCAACAGAAGGGATTGCCATATGCCTATGGCCCTTTAACCACCCTACATGTTCCACCGATTTTTGTTCCAGAATTTGCAGGAAGGGATTAGTACTGTACTTGGATCATCCCAGTTAGTAAGTGGTTAGTAATCATTGATAAGCGTTTTCATGGCCATTTGGAAGGGGTCCCACAATCCGATACTTAGGGGACTTACGATCACCATGGTTATTAACCACTTACATCCACTGGGATGATCCTCCAAGTAACCACGGGCCCCAAAAACCCCAAAAACCACCAGGCGAGAAGAGACGCGTGCCGCGGCGGAAGCAGAGAAGGTGTGTAAGCGCCGTGGAGTTGGACTTTCCAAAAGTATAGGGTATACACCCTGGAAAATTAAGCTAGTCCCTTAAAAGGGACCATTGCAAGAGGAAACTAGCTTTCCAATTTTTGAGGGGCAATGTCGAACTTCTGGAGTGTATAGGGTAAGCTATTAGATGAAGTTGGGCCATTACATAGTCACAGTCGGTAGGGTATATACCATACTTCCAATAGTCATCAAGTCAGTGACTCTGGGCTGGGAAAAAACTGAACGCCTGTGACTATGTTTCACGACCATTCTGAAGATTCGGGGGTTGTTTTGGGGAGGACACACGCTAGTATCAATAAGTTGGGTAGTACTTGGAGGATCATCCCACTTAGTAAGTAGTTAGCAACCCCCATTTATAAGCCATTTTCATGGCCATTTGGAAGGGGTCCCACAAGCCACCCTACCTAGGGGACGATGATCCTCCAAGTGACCTGACTCTGAGGTTATGGCCTCATCACCAATCGAGTCACTAAAAGACAAGTGTCCAATGGTTGGATCCAGGAAGCTTCTAAAGGGTAATGAAAAAACAGTTAACCTGTTGGGTCATGTGGAAGATAGGATTTCATGAAATTCTACGAGCAGTGCGTATCAATCCGGAATTTCTTGCACAAAGAAAGCCATCTAAGATTTTTAAGTGACAGGCCTTCTAATTGAGAGGGTTGCAACAGCCACCCCTAAACATTTGGGGACGTTGTCCCAGCGTCGAAGGCCAACATTGAAAATGAATCCAAGAAGAGAAAGCGGGGATGCCGAGTTGCACAGTTGCCGCCTTTTTTCATCGTTGGCGGAAGGAAGTGACACGTGACACCCATGGACTACAGTGGTTCTGGGGGACGGACTTTTGTCAGAAGATCTTTTTGTTGCACATTTTTTGAGGTCGGTGTTTTTTTTTAAAGGGTGAAGCAATCCGAATCATCTTGAGAAATGGTCCATGGGCACACCCTGGACCTGCAAGCTGATGGGATGGGGATGTATTTCAAGATAGGAACCTGGTCCTTGCTGTGGATTTCTCGAGGCAAATCGCGAATATCTCGGAGAAATACTCTTCGGCACCTTGGCCAAAAGTTTTTTGGCAGTTTTGAAACTGGAGATGGTTTGGGAAAACCAATGAAGCCATTTAAAGTCAGTGCTTTTCTAGGGGTGGTTTTAAAACATTTTTTCTTTTCACCCCTTAGGGAAATGATCCAATTTGACTTGCGCATACTTTTCAAATGGGTGGCTCAATGGAAGAATCTTGGTTGATGTTTTTCAAATATCTTTGGAAGAATGTTTTCAATGATTTGTTTTTTTTGGGGGATGAAGCATCTTCCTTACAAAAATGGCAAGAAAATCATCTTCAACAGTTCATGGCTTTCTTTTTCAGAACCTCGAATTGAATGATTTCATGGGGAAATGTTCCCACCACAAGGTTCCCTTGGAACCAGAAGCCGGGATGATGTCTGTTTACGGCAACACCCAGGGGCCCTATCCGGCCAGGTGACTGTCCTCCGTTACATCATGGTCATGATTCATCAAGATGAAAAACATACCTGGAGGATTTATGAACCATCATCACTGTGATGCGAACATGACAGACAATGATGATTGTGATCATGATCTGATTGAAAAGCTTGTGAGGAAAGATAAGGATGATGAGAACAATAGCTTTTGTCGTGATGGCAAGGGCAATAATGGTGATTGTGATCATGAGAACAATAGTGATAACGACAATTATGATGAGAGAATACCAATGATATAATAGAATTTGATAGCATAACCAACAAATTCACAACGAACAAATACCGGACTGCCGGTTTGACACGACCTCCGATTTTGATAAACATCGAATGGCAAGTGCTAGCGACCAACCAAAAGGCCTCACCCCAAATTGGTGGGGTTTGGTAAAGGGAAAACAAAACCACCAAAATGCCATGAAAAATTCAGGTTTCAGGTTCAGGCGTCGCCTACACCCCTGGGTTCGATTAACGGCTGGAATCCCAAAAAAGGAGGTGGATTTTTTTAATTGAGTGATATTTTGTAGGTTGCAGCCGTTAATTTTCAAGGGGTGTATAGTAACTAGTAATTTGCCCAGAACCGGTGACCTCTAAACGCCGGCGCTTCGAAACAAAAACTCTCACCCGCCGAGCCGGAGGCCAGTCTCGCTGAAGACTTGGAAGAAGAGTTCAAGAGACAAACAGCACCTTGGTGAAGCTCAATTGGAGGATCATCCCAGGACTTGTATGTAAGTAGTTAGTACTTATATAACCCCCCCATGTATTTCAGCCATGAAGTTCAGCCATTTGAAAGGGGTCCCACAACCCCAGGTCTTGGGGACAACAACGATCACCATGGTTATTAACCACTTACATCCAATGGGATTGTCTTGGTGAAGCCCAATCGTTTGCTGTTCCTTTTTCGCTCGCGACCTCACACCGCCAAAATCCCCGATTTTGGTAACCTTTTTGGAAGGAAAATGGGACCCCGGCTATTTCAGGGAAATTTAGGTTGGTGAACTATTATTCCATTTGGCCAGAATGGGTTGCTGTTCATTAATAGAGTCCTCTTTCTAAGGTTTTGTTGGGAATTGATGGGTTTCTAAAATCAGGTATATTCCATTTCTGAACAGGTATATTCTCCAGTTTTATAGGATTTTTTATGGGTTTCTATAGTTGCATTCCAAAAAACACAGTTTTTTTCATCGAAAAAACCCATGAAGACACCAGATTTTCGTGGGGACACGTGGAGTTGAGGGGTCTCTGTGTATAGAGCTGACCGCTTTTTGCTGTAAAGCTGCTTGAAGGAGTTGTCACTCTCAAGCTTGGCGTTATTTTTTGAAAGCATAAGAGGCTTCTATTGCAAAAAAAAAAGGCAAGTCTACAAAAAAAAGAAGGGCGGTTTGCATCATCTACATGCAACATCCGGAAATATTCCTCGCTTAAGATTAGATGCGTTTTTTTTTGTTTTCACTTTTTTGGCCTTTTCGGTCCTGGTTGCAGAAGTTGTTCCCTCCCAAAGAAAATCTCGTTGCTGTTTCCGGGGTTGCGTGGCCCTTTGATGTCACCGTTTCGAGGTGGGTTTGGTGTCTGCAGAAGAGTTCAAAGCCAAGTAGGGAAACCCAGCCTTTGAAGCCAATCAAAAGGGAAAGCCGGATCGTCTTTGAAACCCATCATGTAACGGCTACAAGTGGTTGTTAACCCCGAAAAATTTAGCAAAGGGAAGCCCGAATGGTTTTGGAAGATGCATTTTTGCTATTCAGGGGTGGCTTTAAAATGTTTCATGTTTTGGAGTTTAAAATACTACCCTTCGGACCGAACGCTTTTGATGATGAGTTTTTTTCGGAGTGATGGATCCTCCCAAAAACTGGTCATGTTGGCTGGTCATGATTGTTTGTTGAGATCATACACCCGTTGGGTGCGATTTTGTTTTCATGATGTATACTGAGTACTGTAATGGTTCTGTTGGTGGAAGAAATCCTGCACCACGGTTGATAGGTAGTCTTCCCATTACTACAAGGTTCTCTGGTGGTGCAGGATTTCCTCGGTCCATCAACAGTAAGTCAATCGTAAAGTAATCAATCCAACATCATGTTGACATACGAGTACCCTCGTGCTGAGAAACACTGACATCATCAATGAGTCCACTAGAACTTGTTCGAAGGAATAGGCAGCTCTTATCAAGTTTTACCAATGTTCCAATACCCAACAAGTTTCAAATAATTACTCTCAACTACAATCCAGCTTCTTCCATTCGTGACCTTTTGATAACCCAAATGGAGGTCATCTGAAAAGGCCACGAATCAAACACCCCAAATACGGGTCACTGGGAAGAACCAGGATTTTGCATTTGTTTGCTTGCACATATTTTACCCTGCCTAAAACTAAACATAGCCCCTAAAAATGGTGGTTTCCAACAAGAATTTCCTTTTCAGGGGCTATGTTAGTTTCAGGGAGGGTAATCGGGTAATATTTGGATAAGTTTCACCCCGTTTCGATCAACCTCAGGCGTCAAGCGATTGATGACATGATCCAAGCCACACAACAAGCGGAGAAGGAGAAAGAAGAGTTGGCATGGGAGTTGACATTCCCATGACGGATCCATGGGACGAACGGTATATTTATACATAAAAACCAAAATAACAACTAAATGTAGGTAAATTTACCAGTCCCATGGATCCCATGGGATTGGTTGTTTTTTTTGCGAATGGCGCATGTGTCGGTAGGTAAATATACCAGTTCGTTCGTCCCATGGATCCCGTCATTTTGGATTTGAAACCTTGTTTTTTCTTGAATTTGCTTCGAGGGGAAAGGGGCTTCAACAACCAAAAACCATTGTTTTTTGTTTGGTTGTTGCGTTTCTGTTTCGACTCCAACGATTTTTTTTTGAAACACATTTGATTCGTGAACTTCAAGAGATATTTGGTTGCTATTTACAATCATTCCCTAGGGAAACTTTCCCCAGCAACAAACAGAAGTAACATCCATGATTCCGTGATCTTATTTGACGCCTTCCTCAGAGAAATTGGTGAGCTATCCATCTTCTCAGCCAGAAGAAATGACTATGATAAACTGTTTTTTGTTCAAGTCACAATGTCAGCTCCTTTTTTTCAACCCAAAATTTGACCCTGAGCCGAAGGCAGATATATGATATTATACGTGTATTTTTAAGTATATTCATTCATTTTTTTGAAAACATATCTGGAAGATTTTCATCCCCAGATGTTCCAACCCCCAACCCCCCCCGCGAAAACTTGACGAGGATAAGAAGTCCCTACGCGTCAAACGAACCGTGAAATCAGCCCAGCTCTCCTTCGAGGATCGTTGGGATGGGTGGAAGGACGCCGTAAGGCATCAGGCCAGAAATCTTTGAAGTGGAAGATGGGTCCCTCCATGGTGGATTTTCCATGGTCATGTTAGTTTTCGGGGGGGGGTAGTTAGTAATCAGGAAGTTACCCTCCCTCCCATAAAATCATGGTTCAGTGGAAAATGGGTGTATCTCCAATATTAGTTTCCATGATTATGGGAGAATGGGTAACATAGATACAAAAGCATGGCCATATATTTCAAAGGAGTCACCTTTCGAAAATTGGGTGTCCATGAGGGAAAAAAACACTTGCGAATCATCGGTGGGTTTGGAAAGGGGACGGCTGCCATCAGTCGATTTTGAAGGGTGTGTTGACCAACTGTTGCTTGAAAGCTAACTGGAAAACTGACACGCGATTTGGAAAATGGCGACTTTTCTATGGTATTTACAAAGGAAGACAGTATTTTACTAAGGAAAACTGGCGATTTCTATGGGTTATGCTAGTCTACCAGAGGGTACCTGCCACTTCTCAATGACCAAAGTAGGATGGATGTGACTGATGGGACTTGAAAAAATCTACACCGACGGTTGAAGCCTTGAAACATGCGCATGATTCCAATCATCCTTTATTACCGATACTGTACACTCTCGTAATCTCAGCTGGATTTTCAATAGTTGATACTCCCCTGAAATTTAACATGGAATTTGAACAATTTTGATGGTTTCCGAAAGGAACTTCCTTTTCCAGGGACTTCTTTTCAGGTTCCATGTTAAATTGCGGGGGTGCATCGAAGCAACTATGTGGCTATGTCATTCAAAACGATTGATTGGACCACCCAAGCTTTTTGTTCAACTGGACTGGCGGCTTGCGATCTTATTTCTAATTCTCATTTTGACTCATAGCTGACATAATACCCTCCCCAAAACTATTGTTGATGGAAGAAATCTTTCCCTTCGAAGGCCGATGACATCGCTGGCAGCGATGAGGAGAACGAGGCGGAAGTTCCATGTTGGGTTGGACACCTTTTTGCGGATGGGCAAAAGGCTTGGGTAATTTGTCATGACTATGAGTGATTCTCCTGAATTTCTTTGAGTTGAGATTTTTAAAAATATTTTCTAGATCTAAAAATGAAGAAACAAATTGTTTTTTTTGCAAAAAGACCTAAGGTTTTACCTTCAGACAGATTGGGGAAGATTCTTCTCAGAATATGTATCATCAATGATTGTTTTTTGGGGGTCAATGAATTTGAGCCATACCGCATATCACTAAATTCAATAGATGAAACTGGTGACTGCTTTAGAGTTCAAAAAAAATATGGTGAGGATCTTCATTCTCCCTGGTGAGATGACAAGAAAGCTCAAAATTCCGCCAGGATGATTCGGATGATGATGATGATCTGAAGATGAAGAAGAAGAGGCACACGGAGCAGAACTCTTTGAATGGACGGTGGTTGGTTTGAAGGTCAAGGATTTGCCAGGAAAAATGTGAAGATTAGGGGAAAGGGATACCGCAACACCCGCACCAATGTCAAGCAATAGATTTCTTAAACCGCTGCATCGCAGAATTCTAGACCACCAAGCCCCCCAAGCAACCACCTTTGGCAAACATGTTACTCAATTGCAATAGTTCTTTGAAAACAAGTTTAGAAGCCAAAACCTTATTATACCAGTCACAACAGCCAAACTCTTTTTTCCTAAAACAAAACTTTTCTCTAAGAGCGTGGAGTACAATGACGACAGAGTATCTTCTAGGTTGAGAACGACCCTTGTCAAACTAAGGTTTGGCAAAGATCCTCATGCCAAGACAGACTTCTTGTGCGCCGAAAGGGCGATGTAATGAGTGGAAGCGCTGGGAGGTTGGTTGACACTGCCATCCCCAGAGTTGTTGGGATGTTTTTGGCCGAGGTACCTGTTTAGATGAGAAAGGTTTCACCAATTTTTTGGACTCCAAGGGAACAAAACAACTCCACCGAACCGTTTCGAATCCACGAAGCCTTGAACAAGTTCCGTACCTTTCAAGTTCAGGTACGATGCGGATAGGGAGGCCGAACTCTTGCGGAAGAAGAAGGAACTCATTGTTCCTTGGGTCCAGACTCGACGTTTCTTTGAGTTCTTTTAAAAACGTAACAGCGAGTTTACCCCGGAACATAGGCCAAGAGAAAAAATCATCCACTGGATTTTCAGGGGCGAAAATCAGGGAGTTTTTTTCGATCTAAGAATGTGATGCAGACTCACACAGCGAGCTGGAACGCGTTTTAAAAACCAACCATTTTTGCAACGGAACAAATACATTGATTGTTTCATGGTCCATATTTTCAGCCATGTTAGATGATAGCTGATCAATGTATCCAATCCGAAGCTCACAATACATGGGTATAACTTACCGACTCTTTTTTTGATAGGGATAGATATCTGGTTTAAAAGAGGCCGCCCTTCATGAATCTTCAAAACCAAAACCCCGTGGAACTACTATCCGAACTTTTCTTCAAGATCCTCACCGTTGAGACACGGAAAGAAATTGTCAGTAAAGATCAGTGAGACGAGTAATCCGTGTGCATCATTGATTTTCTACTTTTGCTTTGTAGCGTAGAGGATGATTATTTCAAGACTCATAGCAGGTACTTTTAGATTGCTTAGTTCGATTATAAAGTGAGACATGGTTTTGGAGACTGGTGTTTTTGAGGATTTTGGTTTTGCAGGGATGACGTAGCAGAGATGCACCCGACTTTGAAGCCCTAAAACGTCTTCATGCTGTGGTCCCAGCCCTATTTTCCGGGAACCTCCATAGGGAACCTATCCTGACAGACCTATCTTTATCCAATTTTTTGGTCAATGCATTCCAAAGGGGGTGCTTGTAATTTCAACTTTTCATCCGTGAAAAGTTGAGGTTCAGTACAAAAAGGAACAAGAAGAGGTGCTGAATGGTCACCCTGGATCAGCCTGGATTCGATGAGTCGCTAACGGATTTATTTCACCTTTGGCTTCATCCCCTTCCCATGGGGCCTTAAGAAGTTGGGGGTTGAATTTTTCCAATTTGGTTGATTTGATTAGATTCCTTGGTTTTTGAGCTAAGGTGGGGTGAAAAGGGTGCTTTTTTAATGTCAAGTTGTTTTCTTTGAGAATTCTTGAGTTGTTTGACTATGAATCGCCTACTGTCACCAATAGAACAGGAGGGGAAATGCTTGAGAAACATCTTCCCAATGATGCTGCTGATGGAAGACATCCTGCAACACCTGACATGTATGAAACCCTGTAAGAAATGGGATATTTACCATATCGAATGGTTAGCAGGATTTTATCCATCAACAGTAATTCACCTTTTTTTTCTTTGTGGTAAGCTGGAAAAGCCGCGCTGTCTGAAACTTTCAGAAGCCTCTTTCATAGGGGGCGTAAACACAGGCAAACAAGCTCAAATCCTACTCACCATTTGAAGCTTCCGACCGTCATGATATCTCGTTGAAAATCATATATCTTTGAATGCTAGCTCCCGAAGAATAGCATGGAAGCTGAAAGGATGTCCTTTTGAAAAGGAACAAAATCCTGGGTAGTTTACTTTTGAAACGTATTTATTTTCACTCGAACGAAAACACCAGCACCGAGAATGTTTGCCACCAGAGAGGAGAGGTATATGGAATGTTCAACCAAAAGAGTTGGGTCTGGTTAAGATTCAACGATCCCTTAAACAAACTGTTGCTTTTGTCCCCCGGTTTTTTCCTCCCGTGTTTTTTTTGTTTGTCACTGAAGTATCATGGTCTTATTTCTGGGCGGGGTACG